>VDFB02090722.1:0-28029 GCA_007258455.2 Sequoia sempervirens
TTGGTGATATTCTTAAGAAAGCTTACTTTGCAAGTATATTGCATACCCGTGTCCTTCTACCTTATTTTGTAGGCCCACTTCAATTAGAGTGTAATTTATGTTATAATGCATCTACAATTAGAATATTTTTGCATGAATTTAACTCATGAAAAATTATCCTATTGTTTTCACATTATCACTTATCTGTAGAAGCTGATTTGATCCTTGGATCTCCCTTTTGCAACAATAGATTAGATATGTGGATGCAAAAATTGACCTAGGTGATTAGTATAGTCATAGATATGGACCTCAAAGTTTAAATCAAAAATCTAATTCAAACCTTATTGAATCCTTTGTATTAGCCATTATGAGTTGACCTAGTAGACATTTGTGTTGATTTTTGTGCTTGCTATGTTGTTATAATATAAGGACAATCATTATTTATTTTGAAATCAACTAGGAATCATTAGAAGAGCATTCACATGAGATTATCACAACATAATTTTAGAGTATCCTAATTGCATCATTAGTTATCATCATCATCATAGATGTTATCAACCTGTCGATTGTCTTCAATTCTAGTTCATTGTTATTGAATTGGTCCACCTAGGGGCATGATTCAAGAGAACATTCCCCTCACTTTAGACACAAGTATAACAATTTGAGGTGAACCTACAATAGTTAGTCATTTTTCCCAATCCACTTCCATGGGTACAAGTTCAATTCTATGGACCAAATCATTGCATATTTACAAAGATCAATTCTACAAGCATGAATCTAAACCACAATAAAACACAATCAATTTATATATTATAAAATTTTTGTTTGACCAAACCATAAAATTTTAACATAACGACTAATCAATTTCCAACATCATATACAAATATTCCACCACCAAAAACCAACTAAATAACTTATTTTATTCATTTAAATTTAAATTTATATATCCATCTTTCATAAATCCAACTTGTGAATCTAGACCTACTTTAATAATTAAAAAAAAAAACAAGTGCAATCTATTAAATTATAATAAGAAAAATGGACTGGAAATTTCAATAACAAACTTGGATGAAAACAATGAGACATTGCCTTCCTTATATAATTCCTATGCTTCCACTTGTCCGCTTGCTTACAGTGAAAGAGTGACACAGGGAACTCATTTTCTCTATAATTTTTCTGCAACATTAATTATTTACTGATATTGTGATACTTCCATCTTTTAAAACTTCCAACTTACAATTTTTGGCCAAACCGGACACTGAAATTATTATTTTTAACTGAATCTTCACATTCGGGCACCTATAGCGGCTAAACTGTGAGGAATTTGAAGATGGTGCAAACTAGAGTCTCATCAAATTTTGTCTGTAGATTCTAAAAATATCTTTTTCAAAATTTTTGGAATCAAATCGCACTTCTTTTTCCATCTCCCACAAAAATTGATTTTTTTCAGAAAACAACATTTTTAAAAAGTGACGCACACCGTATAACGCATAACTTTTTTTTCATGAAGGATAAAATTCTAATTCTTTCAAATTTAGATTTGTAACTCTGATATCTAGTGCTTCCACTTGGTTAGATAGTTTTTTATTGAACATTTTTTCCTTAATCAAGTTTCAAAGTCAAATGAATTACAATTCGGAACCACACAGTAGCGACCGTATATAACGCGTAACTTTTTTTGTATATGTCAAAATTTTATTTTATTTTTTTTGTTGGATCAAGGACTTCAATATCTAGTGCACTCATATTTTTCAATTTTTTTTTTATAATATTCTATTTTTCCACATGTGAAGAACAAAGAAATTCATTTTGAAGAAAAACCTATGTTTAATAAAACTTAAAAACAAATACATAACAAAACCAAAACATATTAATTATATTCATTGGATAGCTTGTTCTGAGGAATACCATAATCATTTAAAATAATATTTAAATGAATTCATTTGATCCCCCAAAAGCTAAATCAAAAGTGATTTTTTATCAGTATTTTGATAGGTGTAAAGGAGACGCATTTATAGGTATGGTTTAAAACTAGCGAGCTTCTATCCAAGGGGGTTTGATCTAAGGTGATTTGATCAAAACTTCTTCAATTGGAATCCTTAAAATGGAACTTTTAAAGGCTTAAATCATTATATTTTCTAAAAATATGTGATTTCAGCTAAAATTTGTTCCTCTCAGGAATTGTAAACCACTATTATGACAGCACCCATTTGTGATTTAAGTTTTGTAGCTTCAATGCTTATGGAGTAAGTTGTCATGCATATTTTAAATTTAATATTAAAATCAATGATGATGGTAATAGGATAAGGAACTCAATTTCTTATCACATTAGATACTTAACACTTGCATTCATTTTCCCCTTCATTTGAGTTGATTAGATAAATCTTTGTAGTCATGTTTTATAGGTCTATTCAATGAATCTATTTATATGCAGGAAGGAGTTCCTTCTCTACAAGCATGTGTTGAAAATCCTAATAAATGTTCTTTCTTATAACTAGATGCAATAACTAGTGTTTTTTATGCGATTTAGTGAACTACTTAGTCATTTAGATGGTTTTGATAAGAAAAATGGATTGAGTAAGAATATAAAAGGAAGAGTAATGAGAAATGAATAATCGATAACCAATTTTTTTAATTTTCATTTGGTCCATCGTGAACATCATGTTCATCCTTAGGTGTTAGTTTCTTGATCTTTGGCTCAAATTATACCACATTTATCTCTTCATCTCTAGGTTGTTCAATAGGAGAAGACTTGATTTCTCTGAAAATCATATTGTGATTATATATTTCCTTCCTTGTCTCAAGATTCCAAAGCTTATATCCTTTCACTCCATCAATATAACCAACGAAGATACACTTCTCCACTTCAAAGTCCAATTTAAACCTTTTCTCCTTGGGTCGATACACATATGCATCTCAACCAAAAACTTTAAGATTCATAAGAGAGGACTTACTCATTCATATATCTTCTAGGTTTCTACCAACAAGTACTAATGTAGTAGATATGTTGATAAAATAATAAGCAATATTAACTACTTCTACCCAAAACTTCTTATCCAACTTATCCTCATTAAGCATGCTTGTACATTTTACTATTAACATCATGTTCATCCTTTCTATAAATCAATTTTACCAAGAGGCATAGGGATTTTTATTCTATCTAGATATAACATTGTTCTTATAAAATTCTCAAACTCTATAAAGAAAAATTATCCACCATTTTCCATTCCTAGAACAAGCATGTGATTAAGATGGTCTCATGCCAAATATATTCATGTAAGTGTGAGCTAAGTATTTGTGTAAAATATATCATTATCTAAATGCAATCACATAAACATGTCATATTTAATGTGATCATGCACAAGTATGATACAAGAAAGTGGTATAACATATAACCATGAAAGGACCACAAGAGTAGTGTCTTGTAGAAAAAAAACATGTATGCACACCTACATAACAAATTATCATATGAGATGTAAGAATGTAAATGGGTGATTAATAGATGTAATATGTATGTTTTTTGTTCTCTAAAAGGAGAGTATGAATTACTTGGACAAAAATAATATCCATAGGATCCCACAGTTGAGGAAGCCGAGCAAGGTGATGTGGGATATAAAATGTTCCATAAGTGAAAAAAAACAAAAAAAAAAGTGTGAAGGTGAAAGAGAGGAATCACAAAAAATAAACAATAAGAAAATGTTCAAGAAAATTATGTTTAAGAAGATAAAATCTTAGAGAAGGATAAGCACATCAATTATGGATCAACTAAAAAGACCATTGAATAATACTAAATAGAAAAAAGAGCTATATGTTTTTGGTAAACATGTATGAAAGTGTTTTAGGGATATTCATTACTTTTTACCATATCAAATCCATAGGAAACCACACATAATATAATACAAAGAAAAAGATTGTTTTTAAATAAAAGGAATGTTCATGACCACTTATGTTGGGATGCACCATTAAAGGTGATTTTGTGTCATTCATATATTAGATGTGAAGATAAGTAGGAAAATCTAGGAGAAAAAAAAGGTAATATATATATATCATTGTTAGGAATTGAGCAGCAATAGTTCTTTTAACTTTGACAATTCTTTTGGTCTCTTGATAGTTGGATCTATTAGAAAGTTAATACTATTCTAAAGAGAGTCATTACACAAATTTGAATCTATTCCACTATGAGCAAAATTAAAAATACATAAAAGAGGAATAAAGAATTCTAAAGTCTCATTGTTACAAGAGTTGAGAACACCTCTAGAATCATTAATGGGCATGTAGTGCATACCTTCCTTAACTTGGAAATGCCCATGATTATTGATATTAGGAATTTTATTATAAGAAAATTTAAACTATTGAAAATATTTAATGCAATGATCATCAATTGCGCGTACACCATCCTCATATGATCCAAAAAGAAATATGAAGATATCATAATAGAAATCTTTGTTTGTTTGCATGCTATCAATTTACTTATGTTGGATAGATATGTATAGGTATTTACATGATAATCATGTACATTATGGTCCTCAAAATATGATGCATCATGAGAAGGTACACAATATTGCAAATAGAACAATATGGGCATCTAAAATTTTGTATAATTAAATAATATTTATGAATTATTAAGACCTCATAAGGAGAGGTCACTAGAGGTGGAAATACTAGAATAACTATGCAAGCATTCTATCAAGAAAGGAGTAACATACTCAAGGAAGGCACACATAAGAGAAATTAATGAATTATAAGAAGTGTGAGGCATATCAAAACATTGCAAAGCCTTCTCAATTTAAATACAAGGATTAGGAAAGTAGCATTGTACATGTGATCATAATATTAAAGAAAATTATTTGATATACATAAATGTGCATCTTTATTTTCACTAAATCTAATAATAAAATTGGATCTTCAATAAACACGAACTATTCCATTACTCGACATCAGAGCATCAATAACATTTGTAGCACTATCATAGGTTACTTGAAAAAATCATCCTTATTAAGGATGATGATATTACATAAAAAAGAAGATAAAGCATGTTCATAAATTAAGCAAGCATTAGTAAGATCCTCACTAAATAAATAATCTTGAGAAAATATAGAAAAACATTAGGTGGACCATAAACATGAGTGTCCATAGATGTAGAGGAAGAACTATCATAAGATGCATAAGGAATGTCATCATTAGTTATGACAAAATCATGAGTACCCAAGAGAGATGGATCATCAACACATCAATCATCATCCCTAAACATATCAAGTGAGTAGGGGGATGTAATAAGAGTTAAAGCACTATGATAGGTAATGGAAGAAGTATAATTGACATCATTAAACTCACATGAAAAAGTGAAGGAAAGTTTAAATAATAATGATAAATTAGATAAACATTGGAACAATTCATCTATGGAATAGATACCACCATCCTTATAGTAAAGGGGTACAAGATTATCAAGGATTAGATGTAATAAATTGTGAGAGTACATTGAAAAAGAGTTAAAGATAAACAATGACAAGGATTGGTGACAATCTATGACTAAGAACTAGCAATGATTTAATCACACAAAGGAGAATACCAAGGGAAAACCCTACAATGATTCAAAAGGTCAAAGTTCAACAAAATGTAGGGAAATTAAACAAAACCTTACAATTATTTAAATCTAATAAAATAATTAAATACAGTTAGACCTAGACAAAAAGTTAGGAATATAAATGTAAGTGAATTTGAGGGGGTTAGAATGACTTAGCTCTATTTTGTCTATCTTGGTAGTCAATGACAAATGATTAGCTTATAAAGTGTAGTCAACAATCAAAATCTAAAATTTTCTATTGTATAAGTAATATATTTATCATCACAAACCTATTGAGAAAATCTTATTTTTTCTTGGATGGGGTTGTATCCATCATCTTGTCATTTTGGCATGGTTTAATCCTAGTGGAGAGAAACTGTCCACTATTCTTATGAATTTGTATAACTTTACATGTGGATTTTCTAGTGTTTGAAATTAGATGGTCAACTCAAAGTGTTCTAGCATGCAAGTTGATGGGTAATCATCAAATTATTTTGGAGGGTTGCCTTAGGAAAGTAAGAACAAAAATTTGAATTAGGATGACAATATCATGATGGTGGTGTTATTTGGTGGATACATTTGTGTTTGCAGTCAAGTCTAGGCTATAGGAATTGGTTCAAACTAATAAGTTGATAGGTTTTACGTCAACTTATGTACAAAACACACTAAGTTAAGTGTTATGACAATGTATTTATGTCAAAAAAAAAAAAAAAACGCAAGCAAAGGCAAGAAAGTGAAAAATGTCTTTCCTCTCTCAAAATCTTAAAATTATTTCTACAACTAAAAACTCTTCAAATAATATCACACCATTTACAAATACAAACCCGACTTTAAACAATTAATTCTCTATGTTGCTATGTGACAATTGAATGTTAATCTCTATCTAAATGTTTGTGCTCAATCTTGTAATTAAAGTTTCTTAGCATAAAAATAAAATTCTAATATATAAAACCATGCGAGATCCAAATAATTGAAATATTTGTGATATTTGATTAAGATTCAATTATATAGTTTTGAGTCAATTTCATTGACTCAATCTTTAGGAATAGTGGTTCAAAATAACCTAACTCTTATTAGTATGAATGGTTCACTTAATATTCATTACATCTAGATGACAAGGTATAGCATTGATACTTCATAAGAGATCATCCATCCATCCATCCATCCCAATCCCATTTTGACCTGACCATAAAATTTCTCCACTAATAAAATAATCAATAACTATTTTAATTAATTTAAAAATAAGCCTACTAGTACAAATTGCATTATAAATTACAACAAACAAAAGGGTTTCTAGATAAATGTGAAAACATGATACAGCGCATCCTGAAATATCCTTTTGTAAATTCCACAACCTCCTCGTATCTGCTTTCTCGCGGCGTAAAAAGTGCCGTCGCTGAAACGTACGTGGTGTGCGGCGTGCCCGTGCTATGAATTTTGATGCAACAATTATTTTTTAGGGATATTTAACTAAACCAATAATCTTCTTTAAAACTTGAAGCTGACAAAACTGCCTATTTGTCACGGCAGTCAATTTTTTGCCAGCTAAGCACAACTGTTACATTTACTCTGTAGCATCAGATATTATTTCAAACACGGGCAACGCGTAGCATCCAGGTAGAAGATAGCTGTCTTTTGGGGAAGCCCGCCGCTTGAACGGTTGAATTTGCCATTAAGGAAGCCCCAGGACAAATTGCTTAGTAGTTATTGGTCCCTGTGAGTGCCAGCGGTATAAGCCCTGTTGTCAATCCTTTTCATCCGTCTCTGCCTATTTAAACCCCATCCTTCTCTTGCTTGATCATAAACCAGGATTTCTCACTTCATTGTAGATCAAAATCTTTCATATCTGTGTTCTGACTGCAGTACGCCCCACTAAAATGGCTGTTTTAGGGGCTCAAAGAATTGTGATGGACTTACTGTTAATAATTATGGTAGCATTGTCCACAGTGAATGCTGCAGCTCGCCCCCTTGCTCAGTGGAGAAAGCTCTCTGCTCTGGTGGAAGAAGAGCCGCTTGTTCTGCAATACCACAATGGTCCTCTGCTTACCACAGCACCCACTCTCAATCTTCATCTCATTTGGTACGGCGATTTCACTTCCGCGCAGCGTGCCATTGTGGACGATTTTCTGCAGTCATTGGCAGTGGGAAACGGCAAGCAGGCCATTCCCTCTGTGTCCGCGTGGTGGAAAACAACAGAGGCCTACAAAAGCTCTGTTCCTTCCCAGTCAAACCAAGCCCAGCCTTTGAACCCTAGGCTAGGGAAGCAGAAGCTAGACGAAACTTATTCTCTCGGAAAGTCGCTAAAAAGAAGTGACATTGCCGTGCTGGTGAAGAGTGCTATCGAGTCCAGAGTTCTGCCGCCGCCTGAGAAGAAGAAAAACAATGGCGAGGTGGAGTTGTATTTGGTGCTCACATCTGAAGATGTTATGGTGGAGAACTTCTGCAGTAGCTCGTGCGGATTCCATGGAAGCAGCAGATCAGACATTGAATACGCGTACGCGTGGGCGGGGAACTCAGCAAGGCAGTGCCCGGGGCAGTGCGCGTGGCCATTTCATCAGCCCCTTTACGGCCCGCAGAGCCCTCCTCTGCTGCCGCCGAATGGTGACGTGGGCATCGACGGTATGATCATCAACATTGCGGCGACGGTTGCTGGAGCCGTGACGAATCCCTTTAACTCGGGATACTTCCAGGGAGACGCCGCTGCTCCGTTGGAGGCAGTGTCAGCGTGTCCGGGCATATATGGAAGCGGGGCTTATCCCGGTTACGCCGGGCAACTGTTGGTGGACGAGACGACGGGGGCCAGTTACAAAGCTCACGGCCTCAACGGACGCACGTTTCTCCTCCCAGCAATGTGGGATCCCACCTCGCGCTCTTGCAAGACCTTAGGCTGAATCACTCTTAACATTTTTCGAAAACTGTTGTATACAATTCTTTATTCATTTATTATTTAAATCAATAAATAATATTTCATAAATACATATTATTCAATAACCCACGAAACATCACTCTTTATTAGTCCATGCGAAAGCACTAATTACAGCAGCTGCTAATTGTTGGGTTTATTATTTATTTCTCTTTCAAATCAGATAAAATGGATTTTTTTAAATAAATTTTATAATTTTAGAGATTTTTATTTAAAATTTTCAATTTTCTAACAGTCAATTGTTTAATTTATTTTATTGTTGGTTTGAAGTTAGATAATTCTTGTCATAAGATATAATGGCGATCTTGGAAAATGGTCTAAGACACTAGCTCTTTTATTAAAAGACAACATTTGAACGTCTCACACATCACTTTTAAGATTTTCAAAAAGTAATAGACACTCATACATTAATTTTTTGATATATGGAGAGAATATAAATTTATACTCACAAGCAAAACAATGATTGGTAAAACAAAATAATTTTTTATGAAAATTCACAAATTATTTTCTTATGATAATGATGGTTGGCAACAACAAATATGATTCTTTTGGTTTGCATACATTATTTTTTATATTATATATGGAGGGAATATAAATTTATACTCACAAACAAAACAAATGATTGTTAAAACAAAATAATTTTTTATAAAAAATCACAAATTATTTTTCTATGATAATGATGGTTGGCAACAACAAATATGATTCTTTTGGTTTGCATTCAATGGTATCTTAGTTTTTGAAATCTCAAGGTCTATCAATTGTTCTTTTTGTTGATCTAGCTATTTGTTGGAGGTTTTCTCTATTCCCATGGTGGCCTAAGCTCCTACTACAACTTTGTTGGTCTCTCTAGCAATTGATTTTGTTAAAATATTAGATGTGCTTCCTTCATCTTTATGCTTCAACCCCATCTTGAGCTTTTCCCACCCTTACATTGAATGGTGCATATTCACGAGAAGCACCGGACTTATGCAAGGAATCTCAACCATTCATCATTTTTGGCCATTTTCTCCGCCATTTAAGCACCTTTTTCTACTCCCCGTTGTTATTGTTTTTCCCACTTCTCCAACTCTTCGTCCTTGGTCAACAACTTGTCAAGCTAATAACTACTGCCTACTCTGCCCTTTGATTTGTTCCCTAGATGTTATAATGGGTTAGCATTTGTATAATTGCGCATCTCGTTTTTGCAGAAGAGAGGAAGGAGATGAAGTGCTGAAGTGTTGGCTTTAGTTGTTTTGTGGTTTGTCCTTGATGTCAAAAGTTGATGCTATATGCCTTGATGTTTCAATGTTGATAAGGACAAGCTAACAAGTTCACACATCATGTTTCAATGTGGTTGGCATATGACTTGGTGATTTCATCATCCATCTTGTTGTGGGTTCTTGATACTCTTGATTTATATTGGATCTAACAATGTTCAGCTTTTTAGGAAACTTCATGATAGCATTCTACAGGATATCTTTTGTTTTGATCAGGCAATCCTGACTTCATGGATAGTGGCTCCTATTGACATATGACATTGGAATTCTTGATCATGATATTGGCACTCTTGTTCATATTCAGTTTTGGAAAACTTACTTTTGTCCTTCAGTATCATGTTCAGTGACAGCATTGTGATGTTGGTTTATATCTAGTTTTGATTGTACTGATCTTTTGGCTCCTTGTGCAGATTAAAAGACATCTTGATTATAGGGTTACATTTTATTTATCTTTTACATGGAATTTATATCATGGAAAAGGTTATTGTTTCATTAATTCATTTGTGCTCGGGATTCATGACATATCTTTTGCAAAAGTCTATGATTCAGCATTTGTGCAGACTAAGGTTTCATTGATATGCATATTGGTCATTACATTTGTTTTTGAACTCCATTAGTTGGCATCAATGATATTATTATCCGGTTCATGGAATAGCACATTGTTTTTGGTTTAAAAGTGTATTCACCTTGCACTTGAAAATGGTTATTATCGGATTTATTGATACATTACATTGTTGTTTGGAAGTGCATGTTACATAGCACTAAAGCCGATTTTAAATTTTTATTTTGGGCTCATGTCACTTTATTGTCGGCTTATTGGCAGTCGATTGTTATCATTTAATTTGAAGACTTTGGTCTTTACCATGCATGTGGTTATCAACATACTCATTTCTTGGACTGTCGGCTTATATTGGGTTCTTGATGTGTCACGTGGACTTTGATATGGCACATCATAATGTCGGTTCCTTGGATCTCAAAATCATTACATTTTGACTCACGGATTTCAAAAGTTATGTATTATGTTTTGGGGGTTCGATGTAAAGAGAAGATAGTAAAAAACAAAAGTGATTGTTTCATTTCACATTTCAACCGAACCCTAGTGCTACCATGAGAAGTGTTAGTTACAGGTTCAAAAGGTTGATGAGATGTAGTGTGGTCTTCTGGGATTCGGTTATGAAGTTTGTTCAGGAAGTTGATAATATCTTTTGGCTGCCATGACAGGTATTTGGTTTTCAAATTTGGAAAATCTTGTGTTGGTTTTAAGCAACTGAATTTTGGTTAAGAATCTATGAAGAATAGTTTCAATTTTTGTTTAACCCGAGTTTATACTCAAGGGTTTCGTATTTCAGTGGCTATTCATCAAATTTCTTTGGTTATTCTTTGAACCCATTATGGGTATCATGATTTAACTGCATTATTTTTTCAGTTTATCAAAACCCTGGTTAATTTGGATATAGGTTTTGCAAATGAGAACTGTTGTATATTCATTGTATAAATATGTGGCTAGAAGCCATTTCTCAGTGAAAAAAAACTTGGTATTATTGAGAACAAGATTTTTTTAGCAGAACAGGGTTATGTTATTAAAGCAATATCATTTGTAAAAGAGAGAGCTTAAAGAGTTCATATCTCTGATTCTTATAACAGAGATTGCATATATTTCATTGAGGTTATATTGGTAATGTGGGTATCATTGAAAAATCATACTTGTACTCTATTGTGATTTTGTGACTGCAAATAATTAACAGTTATAAGGTCCCATGATTGCATGATTATTGAGAAATTTTCAGTGGAGTTGGTGCTCCTAAACTGTAAATGATTTGGTGCTCCTACTGAAGTTGGTGCTTCAAATTTTTTAGTGGAATTGATGCTCTTAAATTGTTACAGAGTTGGTGCTATGAAAAATATTGTAATCAGTTTGGAATTAAGCCTGTAAGGTATTTTGGAGTGGTTTTTCTACCCAAAGAGGGTTTTCCACTTGTCAAAGCTCTGTATTTCTATTTTGTGTGATTTTTGCTTATCTTGCTTAATTTTTTCTTTTAGTCATTTGTGAAGGTAGTTCATGCAATGCTCTGATACATTATCACAGTTCCAAGTTGTCCAAAAGTTCATAATTTAATTGTTCATGTTCAATTTAAATGTTAAATTCTACCACATATGAGTTTGGTGTCTTGTGTAAAATAAAGCATCAAAAGGTTGTTCATTCAACTTTATGTGAACAATGTATATCATGATTTGATATGATTTGTTAAGCATTCAGGTTATCTCTGATTAAATCATTGGAAACAATCATTCAAAATTTAGTATTCATATTGCATATATATATCACTCATTTGTTCAAGGTCAAACAGTTCAAATCTATATTTCAAGTCATAAAAAGTTTTAATTTAGACAATAACCTGATTCACCCCCCCTCTCATAGTAATTCCACTTCCAACAATAAATCCAATTCAGAGGGAAGGCTCCCAGGAAGCAGCGTAAGTTATTTTCTGATGATTGTTATGCCGTAATCTGATAAATATGTCAAACCCTAGTGCTAAACATAGCGACCTTGCTGGATCTAATCCTTCGCTGTTGTAATTTAAAACAACCCTTTCGCTGAATTGTTTGGCATGCATCTTTAATTAATTTCAAAACATAGCAAGATGAGCACTCATAATCCCTCAACAAATAAGTACATATATAAATTTACAGAGCAACCCAATCTGATGTTTTTCTATTAAATTATCATAATCCCTCATCAAATATGTATGTATATATATATATATTCAGTAGGGTGGGAATTTGAATCATTGATACAACTAAGGTGAGCCTCAATAATTATGTAGAGGGTACATATCACCTTATGGGGCTAACCAAAATATGCTTACAAAACTTTTACTGTGGATATGCATTCCATGTAAGGTGAGCCTCAATAGTTATGTAGAGGGTTTGAGTTTCAAAACAGGGGATTTGATGCTTGACAGAGACAAAAGGATAATATCAATCTATCAAAATAATGAATGCATGGAAATAGTTTGATGGATGAGACCCACTGCTTTCTATGGACAGAACATTGGAAAAGACTACATTGCACAAAGGGTTTGAAGACCGGATTTCCATTTGCCTGTGTTGTACATAATGATAAGCATCCTGCCATGCCTCTGCTGTTGACAGAAAGAAAATGGGCCATGGTTCAGGGTAGATTAGTCGGTGGATGACACACAAAGCAAGTCTTTCCCCCAATAAAGAAGCAATACTTCCATTAATACTCTCGGTATTTGGACAACTTTTGTCTCCCAGTAAACAACATTATATTGTCATTTGTTTGCTATGTTGCCCATTCAACATCATATCAGATTCCAACTTGATCCCAACTTGATTCCATGTTCTTGAAACAAAAGTATAGAAAAAGTTGTACCAACTCAGCCTCTGATTTCTCCCCCACACTAAGTACAATGACAAATGAACAGAATTTTATGTAAGCCAGTAAGGAGAGATCTTCTTGTGCATAATCAGTAGTCATAAGGGTACATTTTCATTTCCTTGCCAGCATTGTTCTAAGTAGCGAGCATTGGTTTTGTTTGTTTCATTGCTTTTATATCACCCATAGTTTATCCAATTTCTTTAAGATAAATACTTTTCATATATATATATAGAGAGAGAGAGAGAGAATTTTTAACCCATAAACCACTGGGGTTCCATTCTTTCCAAATGCAAATCCACCTTGGCAAATTAGCTAAAGGAGTCTAGAAATTTGTGCAACCTAAATGTTATTGGTTGTTTCAACTCCATTGGGAAAATCCAATAGTCTCTCATTAGTCATCTACATATCCAAAAATGTGTTTTTTCTGATTCACCCTACTTAACCATACTTGCAATGGATTGATGAATTTTGCTTTTATATTAACCTTTAAACTATGGAGTAGTTGGTTGATGTTTCAACTTTGGACATTAACCTATACACATAGGAAATTATTTCTAGTAACTTTGTATCATGTTTCCAAGTTGTTGAAATATTTCCCTATCTTGGAAACTTTTTGAAACTTCTAGAGGGACCAGAAACTTTTAAATATGTCTGGGAAATTTGGAAAGTTTTTCACAGTTTCAAGCTCTTTCAAGATATTTTTTGCTCTGGGTTTGGCTAGATGCGTAATGTTTTGTTCACAAGATTTTCTAAGTTTTTAATAGTTTCCAAAGCTTTCTACTAGAATTATAATTTTATGGTACCAATTTATGTTGAAGTCATTTCCTTAAGAAATCTACACCACAATTTTTGTCGATTCATGGCCTTGTCAATCGCTACTTCCAAAACTCAATTTCTTGTCATTGTTATAAGTTTACAACTTAGGTATCAGCAAGGTTTTGATTTTTTTAGATTTGGTGAATTTTATAATTATACATGGAAAAACTGAAAGCATTATGTGTTTAGTTATACTTATATTTTAGTTGGGGGCCAAGTGAGTATTTCGTTGAAAGAGTTCTATCCTTTTGACATCTTGGTTTGGAGATTTGGTGTTAGTGTGATATGAGCTTATCTCATGCATCCGCGGGCATTTAATGTAAAACCAAATGAAAATTTTCTCAAAAAATAAAACCAAAACTATCAAAAGGTATTCACTCAAATATGTAACACAAAATCATTGAATAGGTAAACCACTTTGTATGGAAATAATTTGTATGTCAAATGTGGGAATTTAGGTACGATGCCCTAAAAGTGTTTGAGAAAATGACTCAAAAAGATGTTTTGCTCATGGTTGTCATTAATTGCGGCTCTTACGAAACAAATGTCTCCTTCCTTAAGTGGTGCGTGGGGTCCCATGCATTCTTGTAAAAGTGGATTTGGTCCTGTGTCTCGATTCACCAAATGCTCTTGTGGACATGTATGCAAAATGTAATAAAATTTCGATGATATACATCCCTTCTCTGCATGCTATTAGGGTTTATTAAATGTTATAGTTCTTGGTGCCAATGGTGTCATCAATTCCACATTTGGAATTCATTTTGTAATTGTTGGTGTCTTACTTTGTATTTTGACTATTCAAGTGTCTGCTCTTAACTTGATGTTCTTGATATTTTTGATGCAAATGGATTTTTCTTTGTTTCAAGCTTGGAATAGGGTTAAGGAAATTTCTTGAATTGGGTTGGGTGGTTTGATGATTAGCACTTACAAGGATTAGAGCATATTGGCCATGGGTTGGTGCAGGATTTTTATATTTGCACAATTTATGCTAGTGTCAAGATTCCTTCTAATTTTTGTTGTTTGTTGTTTATGGATCTTTTGTGCCATGCTAGCTATTGCAATATATAGAACTTTGCTACCTTTCATAGTTCCAACTTTGTTACACTATTTATATTAGATTGATATTGAGTGTAAATTTACCTGTATGTTTGATGCTTTTCTATGCTTGGTTATTGCTACAGTGTTTCAATTTAGCTCTTCCCTTTTGCAGATATAAATTTAATTTTATAGCCAATGATCTCATAAAGATTGATTTGTGTTTAATGCCCCCCTTTTCTCTGTTGATACTTTTGCATAAAAGGTTAATAAGTGTGATGTAATTGAGCTTTTAACAATCAAATGATGTTATATTTGGAAGGATGAAAATATTTTTCAATTTTTTTGGAGGTGCCCTAAATAGTTTTGATAGTTTGTGTGTATTTAGTAACGTAGATCAATTTTTTTTTTTCCAATAATAATTGTTGGGTTTTTTGATAACTAACACATGAGCATTTCTTGTTATAAAAATTTAAATCATTACTCATTGCTTTCATTGATAACTAACTCTGTTTGTATTTGAATTACAGAATTTGCCTTGGAAGAGGGGAGCATGCATGCGGAAGTTCTTCAAAAAGCATTCAATGAAATATAACAAAAAAATTTCAGCTTGTGAAGAGATCTTGGCCAACACAGCCACAAATGGCTTCAGTTGGATCTTCTTGTCTTGTAGGAGTAATAATTAACACGAAGGAACTTGTTAAGGAGGAGAGAAAAGTAATTACACCAAACAGGATATCATGCAGTGATTTCTAACTATTTATGAAGGGAATTGATCTTTATAGTGAGTATGACCTACCTATATATTATGGGTTTACTAATATTTTTCATTTTGATCTTTAGGTATGGGTTTGAACAAGAATATGCTCCAATATACAAGAATGTAAAGTGGCCTCTTTGATTCCCAATTGACAGATTTCCTAGTCCTTAGGCGAGCATTCAAAAGGAGGCATGCAAAAATTGTAAAAACTTAGATATTCTTATCAACTATGGTTATGTTAATTGTATGGGAACTCAATAGGAAAAATTGTGTTCACAACTAGAGTTGCCTTTCTGACTATGGCTCTTAAACCACTAAGGATTTGGAGCTCATAAAACTTGGGGCCATGGAGTAGTCCAAACACTTTGTATCTTGTTAATCTCTATCATGCACGCATGCATTATGTAAGCCCATCTTTTTTATATTACAAAAAATAAAATACAAGGAGTTTGTGTAATCTAGATTACAATTTACATAATTTACATTCACTTTTAATGTGGAATATGTCCGATTATAATAGATTTATTTTTCATATGCAATGCATTTATCGTCAACTTAAAGGTTGTTTGCTACACAAGATTTGCATACCGTTCAAGTGGCAGTGGTGTTGCTTGTGGTTCTGAAAATCCCAACAATAATCTGTGTGAGCTTGTCTTATGTCATGTAATGCATAACCATAACTTCATGTTTCACTTTTAGTGACCAACTAACAATTAAATACTGGTTGATGTGCTCACAAATAGCCCGCAGGGGTGGTGGGAATTTCAACAAAACCCTGCATTTCGATTAAAGGACAAGTGCATATAAAATTGAGGATAAAAGCATGAAAATTTCCCAGTTACGCAAATGTTAGCCTCTCCCATCCCTAAGCGTGAATTTCCCTCATTTAGGGTCTTCAATTCTATTTCATTTAGTTTCCCTTCTACTTGGCGAAAGATTTGTGTCCCACTCATAGACATAAACTGCTTGCCACCCGATGACCCTACTCCCTCTTGTAAGATGTTGGGAATATTTTGTTTGTTTTGGATAGTAGTGGCTTTGTTGTCAGGTTAAAAAGTCATGTTTGATGCAATTTATTACAAACACCTAGGAAACCCAACAACCATGTTTCTTAAAGGCATGGGAAACCAAAACTAAAAAAAATGATGTAGGACTAGTTTTTGCAGAAGGTTTGTGATGTTAATTGATTTTTAGGACACAAATATCCTCTTGGGATTTAGACTTAATTTTGGATCATAATTCCTTGATTTACATAAAGTTTGGTTATAGACTCCAAAATCATACTAACTACACTTCCTCCATAATATGTTGGATATGACTTGCTTTTGGATCAGGAAAACGTATTTTTGGATGGTGCTTGTGATATGCACTTATACCCATTTTTACATAAATCTCCAATTGAACAAGAATTGATAATATCTCTCTTTTAGGATTCCTAATTTTCATTAAGAATACAATTTTCAGATTTCTATGAGTTTTTGTTAACTGTTTCATTATTTTGTCATCTTTTCTATTTTTCATTTGTTTCAATTAAAATCTTGGACCCATTACCAACCATTCACTTAGCATGCTACCTCAAAAGTCACAATAATTAATCCCTAAGGGTCTGAATCATAAGGCTTTAACTGCTACCTTGTAGGTTCCAACAAAGAAGCCTATTGCATTGTCAAGGATAAAAGCATAAATGAGTAGAGATCAAGATTTGAGTCAAAGGTGAAGGGGACAAGAGAATAGAAAGGAGTGACTAAAGTTAAAATCCAAGCTGAGGGATAAAGGAAGTTGTTTTCCAGCACTCTGATAAATGCTTGGTTTTTTATTATGGAGATAACTAAATCTGCAGTAAACATGAAAGAAGGCAATTTCATACATGTTTACTGAATCTTACTAATTATGGACATTCATTAGTAACAAAATACAGAGTCTTTTTCATATATAGATTTAATGGTTTGGTATATTAGCATTTTGCTGATTATTCCTCAGAGAAAAGTATTTGTAGCCTAAGCATTTTGCACCATCAAAATTATCTCTTTACCTTCAGATGCATCAGTATACAAGAAAAACATCTTCCTTCTATGTTTTCTTGGTGGCATTCAAGAATTATGAAGTTTTGAACACTTTATTATCCATTTATTGCTAGGATAGATGGTGCTTCCTAAGGATCCTATCTTTCTAATCAACCTTTTTTGAGATTTGTACAAGGATTAACCTTAAATTTTAGGTTATGGGTGACTCTATATATTTAATCCACACATCTGCAATGTAGATAGACTGCAAATTTTCTCTCAGACAATATCTCCTTAACTTGTCACCTCAACAATCTTTATTGTATATAGATGTTTGCCATAAATGAAATGAATACTCTTCTAGTGACTAGATGAAGTTTCACATCATCAAGCTCAATTGTGCCCATATTTTCATTTGGCTAGGTCCTTATGTCTAGGACTTCCAATATGGGTATGTTGCATTTCTTTTAATAGTTATTTGAGTTTTTATTTTACTTTCTGAATTCCCTATTTATAATCCATCTTCTTTCTATTGTAGTACATGAAATACCATATGCCTTTGTTGATGGTTAACCGATCATTTGTTATTGATCAAATTATGAATGAGAATTTAAAATCTGACATCTAAGTTTTTAGAGACAAAAATTATGGTTGTTCATGGTTAATTTAAAAATCACGACATCTTCTTTTCTAAATTGCACTTGAAATACCGCGTATTGGTTGAATCATTTTGTTACCTTGATCAAATTATAGATAGAGATTTACCAAATCTGACATCTAATCATTTGTTGGCTCATTCATTCATGTATGGCTACTTCTGTGCTTCACCTTTCTTTCAGTCTGAAAAATATGGTGTATGGTTATCTTATTCCTCTGTATTTCTTAACAACACTTCTATAGTTTTTTAAGCAGTTTATTTTTACAAATTAGTAGTTTACAGCTCAACATAACTCTTCCCATCTATTAATTAATAGATTTAACAAAATATATATCTTTAATGTCTTCGGTGTACCATTGCACCTCGAGGAATTGTGATTGCTGGTTCCTATCTTGTCTTGGTGGTCCTTTTTGTTAATGTCATTATGACTATTGATTTGAATTCTTCCTTTCTTGTTGCTAATGTTAATAAAGGGAAAAAGATTGTAGATGATGAGATTTCAATTGATATTCTTGGTGTTACTATTGATGATCCAATCTTGTCAAATAGTAATGATATAAATTATTTTTCTCTACACCTTGTTGTTCCTATGAGGATCTATTAAGATGGTTGGTTGAAAGAATATGTTGATTTTAGGATTACACTTGAATAAACAACTTAGAGCATCATGTCAATAGGCATGACAATAATAACATTTCTAAATATGTGTAACTAGTGTTTGATTATTATTTTATTCAAGTTCTTCCATTTGTTGGTGACATTGTCTTTTGTTTAGATAGTGATATTGAGTTGGTCTTTACCTTTGGTGATTTAGACGTGGACACTAATAGTGGTATGGCTTTCAACAATTTGGCTCTTAGGTGATGTTGTTTGATGGGTTTTGAATTTTGATACACATGATTAATATGATTTAGACTAGTGTTTGTTTAGTAAGGAGCTTGTGGGAATGTTCTATATGGCTGCACTTTGATAAATGTTTTGGTAACTAATTTCTATTTGGAAAATATTGTGTTATGGTGTTCATTCTAACTTATATTTGTAAATTAATTTTAATACTAAAAAAACTATAAGAAGAATGATATAATAAGGATCAAAATCATTCCATAATTAATTTATTAATTATTTTTCTATAATTTGTGAGACCTTTGACATAGGTTTACAACATGTGTT
Source organism: Sequoia sempervirens (assembly GCA_007258455.2). Lineage (NCBI taxonomy): Eukaryota > Viridiplantae > Streptophyta > Pinopsida > Cupressales > Cupressaceae > Sequoia > Sequoia sempervirens. The sequence continues at coordinate 19,567 of VDFB02090722.1, forward strand.
ATAGTAAAATTCACCATTAGCATAAACATAGTTAAATAATAAAATTACATCTATCATAACAAATTTGTTATGCATCAACAACATTAAACGTTAAAAATTTGACCAAATGTGATCAAATTCACTATTCCAAAAATTCTTCCCTCAAGAATTACTATCCCCGCATTACAATATGTACAACATTTATTATTTAGGTTTTCGAAACATGAACTTCATATGACTATCCAATTTTAAAATAAATATTTTTTCAAACTATAATCATTTGCTTTTGATTTTCCTATGGAGAGGAGGATATTGCATGATTCTTTCCATATTTTTCTCTAATTAAATATAAATTATAAATTTTGTATGTCCTTGGTCTATAAATATAATCTTTGTAAACTTTTATATTTTTTTAATTTTAAAAAGAAATAAATAAATTTAAATTTATACACAAATGAAAACATCATAAAACTTCACTAGGAAAGTTTGACCACCCCCCATTAGGTCACTTGATGTATGAATATGAATTGATGAAATCAAATTATATTGTAGTGCCTTATCCATTGGGTAATAGAGTCTATTAGTAACATGTGTTCTATGAAGTTTAACCACCTTAGGATCACTTGCATGAATTATACTTAGTGCCACATACCAATTTTTGAATTCACTAGTCACTTGAGTTTTAAAATGTGGACCCCAAACTTATAAAACCAAGCTTTGATTGCCTTGAAATAAGGTGATTGGAGGTATTATTCCTATTTACAAAAATTAGGGATAACAATTGGCTATGCCTTGGGACCTTAGTACATAATTAAGATCCAGGAAAAACTCAACAACCTCTAGAAATGATCATGCTTGGGTGAATATTTCTATCATGTATAGATCTATGATATATGTATGCTCTAAACACTATGAAAGACCACAAATTTCTTTGTTGTGAATTCTCTTTGTTCTATGTATCTCAAAAGAAGATCAATCTCATATCTATCGCTTATGAAGATATATTTTCAATGCTTCAAATTAGGAGAAAATCAAACTCCAAATGTGAAAGTTATAGCGAAACAATGTGTAGGTGAAATTAATAATTGAGGTGAAGGAATGCAACAAAAATAATGTTTCTGAAAAGTATCATTTTTTATTTTTTTTTGAAGAAATAGGTGATAAAGGCAAGGAAGGTGTGAAAAAACAATATTTGAATTAAGTTTTTTTTTCAAAGGTTGTATTTTTTTGCTTGGTTGGTCATGGAAGATACTAAATTATGATTTTATTGATAAAATGCGTGTTTTTTTTCAGATTTAAGTCATGATTTTTACTGTTTGTTCAACAAAATATGCAAAGAATATTGGGAAAAGCCTAATTATGCAAATTTTAAAGATAGAAGTGTGAAAATGTGTGTGGGTTATCCCTAGGACATGAACATCCTAACTATCTCCTACAACTTCTAAACTATTAGACTCTCTATCCTAGACCAATGCATGAATAAACCTAGGGTGATAAGCTAGAAATTTTGTTGAGCAGCATGAGATATTGCTATAAGAAAGAAGTAGAAAAGCTTACATCTCATTTTAGTGTTTAGATTGGCTAGTATAGTTTTTTTGTGATTTGCTATACATTTATATTTTTATATTCCCATTTGTATGACAAGCTATTTTGGCTTCATGCAAGGCATAGTCCAATGAGCCATTAGAGTCATTTTAATACTTTGTGCACATTTTCACAAAGGTATTTAATATTGAATGTTAATCTAATCAAATCAATGGATACAAGAATAATTTTAGTATCATATTTAAAATAGAATGCTTGGTTGCATGTTCATAATTTTATTTTATTTTTATTTTTTTTGAAAAGAATTGATCAAAAGACATATAATTTTAATTTCTTTGTATATAAAATCTTATTTTCCTATAACAAGGTTTAATTCTATTTCCATTAGAATTTAATTTTTCATCATATGCTTCATATTAACACCAATACACCATGAGATGGGAGAAAAATGTATATAAAGTCTATTTACTTACATAGAAAGGGAAATTCATTTTGTTATCCTTTCTTCACAACTATTGGGATGAGGGTGCTATCCTCTTTATTACAAAGTCAATATTTATTTAATTATATAGTGGATAATGAATGTAGTTTCTACTCTATTATCCTTTCTTCTAACTATTGGGATTAAGTGCTATCAACCATAAAAATTCCTATGTGTAGAATATTTATTTAATTATATAGATGGATATTTAATGTAGCTCCTACTCTAAAAATGGAAGGGGTGAAATGGGATACTCATATGTGGTAGGTACAATATTATTAATGATTATTGTCTAGTTATTTGAAATATTATTGAAATAATACATGTAAGAGGGAAAAGAAAAATAAATTGTCACTTGGAATATGAAGAATTGCATGAGTTACAATGAGTTTCCTTAAGGGGAACTTGAGAGTCATAGTTTACTTTGCATGTATTGTAGAGGGAGTATAGTTGGTAAAAGTTACATTTCTTATTCTTGAAAGATAATATTCATGTGTAGGACTTGGGTATTGGATTACTTTGCATGAGGGAGATGGAGGGCTTGTTCAGGTGCATGGTGTTTACCTCTCATTTTATAAACCACTCATGGTTTTTAGCTTTGGTTTGCCTTATAAATTTGAATCATGAGATATAGGTTTTAGTATATAATTCTTCAAGTATGTAGGTGTTGCTAATATGTTGTTAGACTAAAAGTTGGACGTTTATTTTATCCATATATTTATTGATTGAAGATTAATACAACCTTGTGCCCTCTTTGATCGTGAACTTTTTCCTTAAAGGTTTTCTCCATGTACATCTAGCGTCATCTTTTGGTATCTTGTGGTTTGTTAATTTATGTTATCTCCATTTGATTTGATTTGATTTTGCTTAATTCATTGAAATGATGATATTTGTACATTATGGTTGATGTTATTGTTGCAATAGTTTACTTTATTTTTTAACATTTGGTATTAGAGTTTTGGTTCTATTAAGAAGGGGAAACCTTTTTTAGAGTGTTATGAGTTTTTTGTGTTATAGTAGGAGCATTTTTCCTTTGTGTGGTTGAATATTTTATGTATTAGAAACATGGCTAGTAAATCTTGTTCAAAGATAGAAAAGTTCAATAGAATTGGCTATGAGATTTGGAAATTTGAATGGAGAATGTCCTTGAAGAGAGATATCAATAGAGAGCTATTATAAACAAAGAGAAACCAAAGGTAATATTACAAGATGAATGAAGGAAATTAGAAAAAAATGCATAAGGAACCATTTGGTTGTCTTGTAGATTCTATCCTACTAAATGTCTTTAAGAAACTGCTACACATCTCCTATATAGAAAGATCAATGAAATTTACTAAACAAAGAATCTGGTAAAAAGAAATGTTTGAAAAAAAAATTATATTCTTTGAAAATGAAAAAAGAAGACTATGTTGTAAAACAATAAAATCCATTTAATTTGATTATGAATTTGTTAGGATTCATTAATGTAAAGCTATAAGAGGAGGATACATGTGTACTACTACTTTATTCTTTTCCCAAATTTTGGGAATATATAATTTTTCTCTAAGTGGTTCTATTTAGATTCTAAAATGGATACTCTTTTCTCTACCTTTCTTATCAATGAATGAGTGCTCAAAATATAAATTACATGTTTAATTAAGGCCCAAGGATAAAGAGGGGTCTAGAGGGGCTTTCTAGACTGATCTAAATCTTGAGGCCACTCTAAAAGCCAAGGAAAGTTGGCCCTTTAGTCATGGGTGATGTTGGTGAGATCTATTAAATGAATTTTATTTTTATGCAATATATATAGGTTTAAGTTGAAGTTTTAATGTAAAAATAATAATTTAATAGTATTTTATTTTATTTATAAATAAATAAAATTAACAATACTATTAAAATTAAATTTTTAATTATAGTTATGTAATATGTTTTGTGAAAATAATATATTTTCAAATAAATATAATAAGATAAACTAAATAGTGTAACATTTGGTTTTACCAACCACTAAAGAAGAATTGATCCTGTATGAATTAAATCACTCAAGAGACCAAAAGGTGGTAACATATTTCACCAAACTCATGCATTTTAGCAAACTTTACACATGAACTTTGTAAATCCGATTCATGTTTGAAAGTTTCAAGATGACCAATGACTTGAACAATTTCTCAACCATAAGTGTCACCGAAGAAATGGATCCTAATACTCCCATTGAAACCTTGGTGGCTATGATTTCCTCATATCTCTCTATTAATTGAATAAGATTTATATAGCTAACAAGTTAAATGAATGGAGTATAAGAGAGATGGAGAAATGGACAAAGAAGGAGAGTTATCAAGATAACAAGAAAATATATATATATATATATATATATAGAGAGAGAGAGAGAGAGAGAGATCTAAAGTTGTCACCTGCCCATCAAGTCCTTGATCACACACACAACTTGATTTACTTTTAATGACCTATCAATTGACCTAATGTATTACACAACTAAATATGAAATAAGGAAAACAAATTGCTACTTAATTTTCCACAACTTTTTGATACCCTTTACACACCATAATACAATTGCTAATTTATATACAAATATATTAATTAATAGTACTTAGCATTATAATAATAAGTACTATAACTCTAAATGAAACACTAATCAATTAAAAAAATTATAATTTGTTTTTAAAACAAATGTGAATATTTTGAACAAATAAACTATTATGAAGACTATAAGCAAACTTCCTTATAAAAATATTGTCGGAACAGCTAAGGAATACACTCCAAGCTCTTTGGATTGAATCTGCACTTTTCACATTTGAAAATTTGCTCGAAGGAAAGACCAGGGCAAATCAATTTTGCCCCAGCAAGCACGACCTTCGCAATTTCAGATAACTTTGTCTGATTTGTAACGCCAATGAAATTTGCCCCACCAAACACGCAAGCACGATGGTGACGAAGCGGAAGATGTGATAATATTTCATTCACGCGCAATGCAAATTGCATCCAGATAGAAGAGAGCTGTATTTTACTTTAATATCGCCACGTCAACAAAGGAAGCTACCTTGCAAATTAGTTAGCTGTTTTTCGCTTTTGTTGCGATGGCCAGCGGTATAAGTTGCCCTTCCCGCTTTGACTTCCTCTATCAGCCTATTTAAACCTCATCCTCTTCTTGCTTTTTTCCACACAACACTTTCCTATTTGATCATACAATATACATTGTATCTTTCAAATCTGTGTTCCCCTGCAAATAAATCCTGTTAAAAATGGCTGTTATAGGGTTTCAGAGGATTCTGATGCACTTAATTCTACTATGTCTGGCGGCATTGTCCACAGTGGATGCCACAGCTCGGCCCCTAGCTCAGTGGAGAAAGCTCTCTGCTTTGGTGGAAGAAGCGCCTCTTGTTCTGGAATATCACAATGGCCCTCTGCTTACCACAACACCCATTCTCAATCTCCATCTCATTTGGTATGGCAATTTCACTTCCACGCAGCGTACCATTGTGGCCGATTTTGTGCAGTCATTGGGAATGGGAAACGGGAAGCAGGGCTCTCCCTCTGTGTCCGCCTGGTGGAAAACAACAGAGGCATACAAAGGCTCTGCACCTTCCAAACTAAATCAAGCCCAACCCCTAAATCCAAGGCTGGGGAAGCAGAAGCTGGACGGAGCTTATTCTCTTGGAAAGTCGCTGAAAAGAAGTGACATTGCCGTGTTGGTGAAGAGTGCTATACAGTCCAGAGCTCTGCCTCCGCCTCAGAAGAAGAAAAGCAATGGTGAGGTGGAGTTGTATTTGGTGCTCACATCTGAGGATGTTATGGTAGAGAACTTCTGCAGTAGCTCTTGCGGATTCCATGGCAGCAGCAAAGCAAGCATTGAATACGCATATGCGTGGGTGGGAAACTCGGCAAAGCAGTGCCCGGGGCAGTGCGCATGGCCATTTCATCAGCCTCTTTACGGCCCGCAGAGCCCTCCTCTGCTGCCGCCTAACGGCGATGTGGGCATCGACGGAATGATCATCAACATTGCGGCGAGCATTGCAGGAGCAGTGACGAATCCGTTCAAGTCAGGATACTTCCAAGGAGACGCCGCTGCTCCGTTGGAAGCGGTCTCAGCGTGTCCGGGAATGTATGGAAAGGGGGCTTATCCCGGTTACCCCGGGCAACTGTTGGTGGATGAGACGACAGGGGCCAGCTACAATGCCCATGGCGTCAACAGCCGCACGTTCCTTCTCCCAGCAATGTGGGATCCGACCTCGCGCTCCTGCAAGACCTTGGTCTAAGTTACCCAAACAAATTTTAAAGAGTGTTGTATACAATTCTTTTAACAGACTGGAGTGCTCCTAACTCTTGTCTGGTTATTATTCATTATTCATTATTCATTTATTCTTTTGAATTAATAAATTATTCTTTATACTTATTTTAATTCTTTGACCTCGTAACGAAAGGAATTTTGTTTTCTTATTAAAGGGTGTTGTGTTTGCTTTGACGCGAAGATGCATATTATTTAATAGAAATTATGCGCAAAAGGATTTTATTGGAGATTTTAATGGGCTTATGGACTTTGGTCAATTATTAAAAATAGTATAGAGGATGTAAATATCTCACACAAAGCTTTCATGCAAATTGTATATCTTTAAAGTTAACTTTTATTAAATGAAGGGGTCTAATTGATGTGTATATCCTTTCTATAATGAGATTGTTATGATCTCCTTTTTTTTATCATTTTTGTTACTTCATTATTTTAAATGTATGTTAGTAAAGAAAAAATTAATTTAATTTAATAAAGTGATTAGACAAATAATGAATAACAAATAATAATTGTTAATTATTTCATAAATCCAACATTAAATTGCGGTATTTTTTAATATTGAACAATAGTACTAGTAGTGATGGTTAGAAGAGTTTGAAACTAAAATGAAACTCCTCCCACATTGACAATAATATATTTTTTTTTTGTCACTTCACATAGTTAACTGTAGTGCCAAAGATTTTCTTAGGCCAACTCCACGTTGCCAATTGAGGGACAATTGGTCAATAACTCACTCATCTATGGCTTAACATAAGGGTGAATACACATAAAGAAGAGGGGTCATCTACAGTGAGGAGGGGGTGGGGAGGCAGAGGGAGGCACAGACAGGGGGAAGGATAGGAAAGTGAAGATACATGGGATGGACTAAAAATGCTTGTCAGAGATGCCATAAGGGAGGGAGGAGGATACAAGAGTCAATTGAGGGAGGATCATGCTTTTGGATGCTATAAAGGAATTCCTATTATAGAATTGAAAGGAAAAGATGCAAGAAGAGGAATTGTGTGGGAACTTAAGTCAAGATCAAGTAAAAATTAAAACGATGGAGGAATTTAAGCCAAGATTAGGTCAAAATTAAAATGATTCATGCACATTTTATTATTTTCATATCGCTGCACTAGATTCCATAATTTATAAAAGCTCATACTTGGTATCTACAACTGATCAATGTTTGAATCTTTGCTTTTAATAACATGTATTTGTGTATACCTGGAAACCACAACATGCATGTGAAGGATTAGTGTATATCCTATATGTAGCATGACCTGCATGAGTAGGATTGGTGTTTATTAGGCCTGTAGCATTGTAGCATGGCCTGCAAGTGTAGGATTAGTGTATATGAGGCTCATGGATGGGTATCATGACCATAATGTGTTAATTTATTGTTTGTATGATTTGTGAATGATCCATGATAGTTCCTCAACCTGCATTTCTTATGTCTTGTCCCAATTTCTTTGAAGCAAATCTTCAATTTGATCCTCGCATTATTTATGCTCTACCAGAGCGATTGCAACTACCTCCTCTGACAAATAGATATACCCTTATGCTTTGATGGAAGTCCATAGGTTGTTTCAAAGTTGTCATTTTGGCATCCAAAAGAAATGTGAGAAAAAAGGGCCACATAGTTTGGCTTTACACCTACCATTTGTATTTGTATGAAAAATGCTAAAGCCTTTCTAACAAATCCATTTTGTGCAATTCCAACATTTATGAAAATTACTCTATCCTTTAGTCTTGATGTAGGGCCAATGCTGCATAAGACACTGATAAAGATTGAGTTCATCCTTCCAACTACTTATAAGTCTCTATAGCCCTTTCCACACAAGTATCATGCAATCATTGCAATCCATGAGTCCATATGACATTTAATATGGTTGATTGTGAGTGCTTCTGGATGTAACTGTGTATTTATTTTATTTTTAATATTTATTGATTTGGAGAAGCCTTTTACCACATTGATATAGATACATCAAATTGCAAAACTCTTAACTAAATTATAGCTATTTTCTCAACGTACCAAAATGCACATAAAACAAACATTAGGCATCCAATTTATTGAAATGCAAGAATATTAGAAAAGTCAAGAACAATATTATCATAGTCAAAAGTAGTATTAGCAAAACATGAGCAGGCTAACTTCATAATATACTTCCTAATTACCTTCCTCTAAGTGATCCAATTATAT
>VDFB02090723.1:0-11250 GCA_007258455.2 Sequoia sempervirens
AATCAAGCTCCTCTGGTACATTTTCCTTGCTGGCTGGAAAAGGAGCATGATTTAATACCAACACAGGAGAATCATAAGAGCTGGAAGGTACCATCTCCTGTCCATTCACATTGTTCTCTACCTCATATTGAAAAATAGAGGCAGCAGTTTGGAACTCTGGGCACTCCAATTCCGAATGCTGACTTGTCTTATGAAGCCTACACCATCCTGATAGGGCTGCTTCAGCCAGATATACACCGTTAGGAGGTTTGTCTTGACCGACCGGCTGATTTGCAGGTTGATTAACAATCTGATTGGCGGGTTGATCCAATGGGGTGGGAACTCCCCCATTGTTGGGCCCTGTATTCCAAGTTCTGTTCTGCCCTTGCGATGGCCTCTTATCAAATCCCGATCCACTACCTTGACTTCTATCAAAATTCTGCCTCCTTTCATTATTGAACCCTCTATCATTGTTGTAACCCCTATCCTGATTGTATCCTCTATCATTGTAGAATCCTCTGTCATTACGTTGTCCCCTGTCAAAGTTCTGGCCTTGTGAGAACTCTCTGTTCTGATTGGACTGCATGCCTTTCTGAGCAGCTTGTAACTGACTATTTTGATTCCTGAGGTAAGTTACCTCTAGGTTTAGCTTCTTTATCTGCTCAGCCATTTCATCAATCCTTTCTTTATTCGAGTCTACCAAAGGGGGCCGGCTTGGGTCGCTCTGAGGAGGGACAGACATTGTGGCAAATCCCATGGACTGATGTAATACTTCAGAATTTTGTAGATAAGCAGGGAAGCTATTCGGCTGTGTTTGATACATTGGCTGATTAACTTGTTGTTGAGGGAAGTTAGCCACATGGGAGATCTGGCTCATGGGGTGACCAGGGTGTGGTACCATGGGTAGTTGAGGAACTGGATTCATGATTGGGGTATGATTGGTGAAAGCGTGATTTACTGCCTGAATCTGGTTGGGATGTGCAGCTGGTCCCAAAGAAGGCAGTGGCCCAGTCAAGTGCTGTCTCAAATCTGTACTAAGCTTGACAGCTTCCGTATAAGCATCAGTCAGGGTACCCGGAGGGTTGGGTCTCCACTTCAAAAAGGTTGCTGTTAGGCTATCTAGAGCTTCATAATAGACCCCCAGGGCTGTATCATCATCTAAAACATATGGGTCTTGAAGTCTGGTAAAGGCACGATGGAACCTGTTATTGAAACTAGCTATGGGTTCATTAATCTCTCTTTTGACTTTGATGAACTGCAGGTATAACTCATTAGCACTGATAGGTATTCTGAATTTCTGTAAAAAGGCCTTTTCAAGATCATTCCAGTTAAGGATTGAGCCAGCGGGAAGATGGTTATACCAGTAAAAGGCTTCCTCTCCTAGTGAATAAGGAAATAACCTATAGGCAACATCCTCATGGACAATCCCTCGATCTTTGAGAGAAGTTTGAAAAATCCTTATGTGTTCTTCCGCGGTCCTATTTGGGTCATTGGCATGGAATTTTGAACAAAAATGCTTAGGGTTTTTGGGCATTACATTGTAAGCCTGGAAGAACAATGGTGATGGATTATTAGCGAGGAAAGCCATGGGTAAGAGTGGGGGTGGCGGTGGTGGTTGATTATTAGCAGGCTGAGGTTGTTGAACAGGAACGGCCTCAGGAATGGGTATAGCCTCACCCTCAGGATGTGAAGATATGGACGATGTTGGTGAGGGGATGGGTGATGATGATTCTCCCCTTTCTCAGGTCCTTCTTGACCTAGAGGGGAATTGTAGCTCCTCTAAATCTTCCTCTCCTGTGGTAGATCTGGTATTCCTCCTATATCTCTCTGGGGAGATGGCATTCAAGAAACGATCAAGTGAGCTCATTCAGGCCCTCCTTCTAGCGCCAATCTGTTGATGGTGTTTTCTGCATAGCAACAACTCAGACATAATGCAATATTCTATCTCTCTTGAAAGGTTATTTCCAATAATAAATCACTGAAAATCACCCCAAGGTCTCTCGGGTGTTAGGTCATAACAGTGCATAGAACAACTTAGATAATTATGTGAAAATATTGGTAATCACAAAGGGACCTTACTACAAGCAAACTGGATCTTTCAACTTATCAGATCTAACAATATGATGATCTTCAAATCCTAAATCTAACCAAATAATAAAGAAATAGCAAAAGATAAGGGTGCCAGAAAGTGATAAGATTTAAACTACTGAGAGGATAAACAATGTAAATAACATATATCTGGAATGGACCTATCTCAAATAACCAGTTCTTATTCGATCCACAATGCAATCTTACAAGAACAGTGCAATCTTCTGAGGAATTCAGATTTTCAAATCATAGACATGCATCTACAATCGAACTTAAACACATTGAATATACGGTCCAGGTTGACTTTGCTAGCCTACTACAATCAGATAGTTACTGGGAGTATAGACCAGAGATAGCTACAAACATTCCAAATATGAAATCATAAACATCATTTATCCAACTGAAACTAATCTATTTCTGAATACTAAACCCTAAATCTTCAAGCAATTTAAAAGATGGAACAACAAGAACTATGCAAGATGAAATAACACAAAGAATTCCACCAGGAAAACCACAATGTCTCCAATTGTATTAATCACCAAAATCTGCAACAATTCAGCTGTTCTGATACAGTATTTGCTTCAAGAAAAGACTAAGAAATTCTAACTATTACTCTTGCTTATCTCTATTACTGCTTAACTAACCAATGTCTAACCCTTACAATGAGGCAAGAATGCCTATTTATAGCAAATTCCCCCCCAAGACATGTCGGCCCAGCCAAACATTTTACAAAATAATAAAACCGCCAAAATAGGTCGGCCAAGGAAACAAACTAAGGCACACATTTAATGCCATCATCCAAGTCGGCCAAGGCACAGTCCCCAAGGAAGTCCGGTCCAATGCATGCCCTATGGTAATAGGGAAGCACAAATCTCGAAAAGAGCATTAACTGCCACTCCCTTTGTCTTTCTCCTGCACTGACGTCCCTTGGACCTTCGAGAATATTCTATCCAACTCAGCAATAGGTGGCAATGGTAAGACCCTGAGTCGGCATTTAATAGAATCTATTCCCTCCTTGGACCGCTCAACAATTCTGTTCCAGTCCTCTCTGTGGGCCATGTACCTGTCTATCACCGCCAAGTATGCAGCTGCATCATCAAGTAAGTGGCCGGTGACAGCTCCATCAGAATCCGGGGCATAAATCTCATGCCACCACTCCTTCAATTGCTTGAGGCTCAAATATTTGGGGGCTATCTTCTTCCTCCCTGTCATCACCTCAAAGAAGGCAATGCATCCGTCATAAACTGCTGTAAGGTCGCCATCAATGGACTTCCTTCATTTTTGTATCTTCCTCAGACCCCCCTGCCTGACCTGCAATGCCTCAAACCACTCCCACGGTTCATCCAGCCTGGAGGAAGGAAGGATTCCATCTTTAGCCAATTGATCCTTGCCATGTCCCAGAATAGTCTTCGATTTCTGCAGCAGGAGGTCTATGTTATCTTTATCCTGAGACAAGATGTGTTCTAACAATTCTTTTCCCCGGACTGCATCTTTCCCCACAGACAAGATCCCTTTGATAGCATTATCCCCTTTCATCTGAACATCCATCAGCCAATCAGTAGCAGCTTGAGCGGAGGCCTTCATCTTTTCAATCCCAGAGATTGTCTCCTTAGGCAGAAAACCCAGAGTAGTAGAAGAAGAGGGGTGGAGAAACTGCACAGGCTTCATCACCTCTTCCAAACTCTTCCTCAATCTTTCATTCTCCCTTTTCAACTCTCTTTTGGACTGAGTCTCCTTTTTTAATCTATCAACAATGATGGCACTAGACCCCTCAAACTCCTCAATATCCTACTCTAGGGAGGCTGGCCCAAGGTTAATAGTTTGGACATTATAGTCCTGGCCTGTAACATCATCTCTTGTTTTATCCGCGGCAGGGGTAGCAATGTGAACTACCCTGTTATTCGTTTCATCCCTTTCCACCCGGTAAATCACCTTAGCGGCTTTCTTCTTCTTCCCTTTGCCAATCTGAGACAACATTTCATCCCAGTCTAATGGAGTGTCCTCAACAATCACCTGTTTCTTCCTGGCAAGCTCCTTCTCCAACCAGTCCGGAGCTACAGAGTTAGTCCGGATTCCTTCTGCTCTTGTTTCTTCCGGATCCTCTGTCACTTTCTCTTCCTCTGCGGCTGTCACCTCGGCCTCAGTTGTTACTTTGTCATCTTCCTTCTCCAGAATCTACTTAACTTGGTCAACCTCCCCAATTCCTAATTCTCGAAGCACCGGTGATGGAGTCCTAGCAGGGATGCTTTCCTCCGGCTCAGGTGATCCACGGCCTCTATCACTCTCCGAGGAATCCTCGTATTGCACCAGTGGAGAAGTGTGTCTCTCTTCTATTTCTACCTCAAGCTCAACCGCTTCACTGAACAGTGTTCCTTCCTTGAACGGTTCTGCCTCCTCGCCAATTTCTTGCTCATCCGGATTCTCCAGTTCAAGTGCACTTGGCGGAGGAGAAACAGGCTTATCCTGCTCTTCAACTGGTAACGTTGGGGAGGAATCTTTCGGTTGTGCAGCATCCTTGGGAGAAGGAGTTCTTGATTTCCTGGTATAGACCTTTGTTTTCTCACCCCCTGAACTCTCCACATCTAAAATTGGAGGTTCATCTTCCGAAGCAGTCTGATCCTTCCTCCTCGCCATCCTTGTAATTCTTGTCTTCTTAGGTGGTGGAGGAGCATTCTCCTTTTCCGCTTTCTCCGTTTCCTCCTCATCAGAGGACTTGCTGATTGTCAGGGTCTTCCACCTTCTCTTTCCCTTAGGCTTCCTCTTCGTTACCGGTTCAGCTCCCTTAGGACCTCTGACCTTAATCTTGAAGGGTGACGTTTTTGCTGATTTCCCTTTGGGGTCCTCTTCCCCGGACTCCTCATAAGTTGACATGGGGTTGAGATTCCCCATCAAGTCGAAGGTGCAAGTTACTTTCGCATTCTCCAACTCCCAGATTTTGTGCCTTACCCAAGAAAGGGTGAATTTCATCACAGAAGCCATCAGATCTTCTAACTCTGTCACCTCGGCCTCATTCCAATCGATATCACTGACTGACCTGTCCTTTATAGCCTCATAAACATGGTCTTGAACCAATTTCCCATCATCATCAAGCTGATCTGGAATCAGCTTAACATTATATTGTCTAATTTCCTCCACAGGCAGCCTGGAATACCTTTTCTTCCTTGCATCGAGGTCATCCTTGATATTGACCCAGTAGTCTTCTAAGTCCTCCTTGTGCCTAAACTCCCGGGTAGCCCTCTTCTGGGCCTCTCCAGTTACATCAAAGTTCGTTCTCTTAGAATGGAAAGAGAATCCATAGGCCGCCAGCTCCTCACCTGCGGTGTGAGCCGATTGGATGGACGGGCACATCTCTCCTATGCCAATCCCAAGAGGGAAGTCTCCTCCAAAACCAGTCTTATGCTTTTCCCTCTTCACCACTGCATCAAACTCACAGATTTGTCGTACAACTTCCAGCAGCACAATATGGTCAGTGGGATACCGAGGCAACCTGTAAGGGGCAACTGGGCATCCATCAATCCGGAGGTAAGTGAATGTAGGGAACTGGATAAACCATGCTCCGTAGTTCTTGATTAGTCCTTTTGCTCCATCGGATAATCTGATATGCTCTGCATTCTGAAGTGTCTGGGTAATATGCATTGTGAATGCATCATTGGTCCTCCTATAATCCTTATGCCCCAAATGCAGCTCCGGATAAACCTCATAGATTATGTCTTGCCCAATGGTTCCCCTCGGATTCAAACCTTTGTAGGGATAGGAAATGGCCAGCACATACATAATGTAAGAAGACATAGTGAATTTCTTTGCCTCCAGGACATTTCTCAGTTGTTTGTCAATCTCAGCACTGATGAGCCCTGCCTAGTGATAGTTCGTGCCTTGACTCATCTTGGTAATCACATGGACCATCCAACTCTCTAATACTCTTGCACTTCTCAATCCTGCCACCCTGCTCAGTAATGTAATGGCATCATAGACATCTGACCTGAATTTTACCCTGTGCAGTTGTTTGGGAAACTTCGAATGGTGAGATTTTGGCTTCTCCAGCCATGAGTTGATCATCTGCTGAGCCTTGATTGGCTCATTCTCATAATAAGTCCTGGCAGTGTCAATGTTCAATGCACAGACCGAAGGAAGATCCGGCATGCTGAAGGCTCGTGCAATGGAGGCCGGACTGAAGTTCGCCAAGACCCTCCCTTCAGTGCTGACCACCATCTGTGTATCAAAGTCATACTGTCTAGCACATTCTAAGATCAGCTCATAACACTGAACCGCTGGAGGGAAACCTGCCACATGCACCAATCCAGAGTTCATCATTCCTTGTCTCAAAGCTGACAGATCCTTCTCAGCCGTTCTCTGTTTGAACTCCTCATATCGCCATGCACCAACAGTAGTGTCAGATACATCAGCCCACACTGAAGATATTTTACTTTCTGGGAGCTGGTTTTTCATATCCAGTCTCAATCGTTCTGTCTCGGAAATGGATGATGCCCCTGCACCACCCTTAGCCTTCCCAGCAGCCGCCTTGCCTGATTCGGCCTGTACAACCAAAACCATCATTAGAATTCAATTATGAAGCTTATTTCAATCCAAAAGGTTAGCACAAATCATGTAAATCCATCAAAATCCATTGCTAACTACTAATCCATTGGGATCCGGAGAAAATAGATAGTCGGGGAAAATCATGCAATCCGGGAAAATACCGTCGGGGCAGAATTTCAGAGAAATTCGACCCAGACGGATTCCTGCTGCCAAAGCATCATTAGTCAAATAAATCATTAGTGCAGATGAAAAAATCAAAGGATAATCATTGAATTCACTCATTGGCAACAAGAAATAATCATTAGACAATCGTTCCACCAATCCTATCATCAAAATATCAAAAAGAACACAACCGGACAAGAAATCCGGAAAAATCCAGATGGAACGGATTTTCGCGGACAGCTTAAAATGCCCCAGAAATAACCCCAGCCCACAGAATAAGCCCAAACCAGGAAAATCTAGGAGCGAGGAAATTCCGCGATGACCTCGGAAACCCGAAAAAATGACGAATGCGAACCAAAACTCAAACGATCACGAGATCTACTCCACCTGAGCTCAAATGACCTCAAAACCGACGATAAGTAACAAAACTCAGGACGCAAAGGATTTAGACTTTTCAAAAGCGCGCGAAGGATGAATCCCCATATCAAAATAATGATGCCCTAATCGAATAATCAAATTTCCGCCATTAAAACCAGAGTGAGCTTTAGGGCTTTAAAATATTAGCTAAGGACTTACCTAAAGCACTCGAATCCTCACAGGACAGGGAAGCCGACATGATATAGGGACAAAATCGCTCAAAACACAATTAAAACCTCCGTTCTGGGCCGAACACCAAGGGAAACCCTAATTTCGCATAATAACACATTTCGCGCCCAAAACAAGCAAGCAATCCGACCCAGAATCCCGTCTAAAGGATACATACGCAATCTTATGGATAAATAAAGCTCATAGGACACGGGAATAGGGTTCTTCAACAAAAAAAACGGATCAAACCCGACTCTATAAATATGAAATCGTAATTAATTCAAGGGCCGACCCCAAATCTAACAATACCCAATGTGAAAAAACCTTCAATTACCCCCCAGGCAAGCAGAAGGGCAATGATTACATACCATGGATCCAAGCGAACGGAATTCGAGCCCAGAAAGTTGACCACGCAGCAAACACGTCCAAGCGATGAAAACGACACCGCTGAAACCGAGGCTCAACCCATTAATGTGCGATAAGACATTTTCGACAAGTCAGAGCAGGCTAAGCGAATTTGGAAAATCCCGGAATGTGAAACGGAGATTTAAATCACGGCTTAGGAAATGAGGAAGATGGGGGTTTTGGCGAGAATCGAGGAAAATCCGCCCGAGGACGAGAAAATCTGAAGTAAAGCTGAAACCAGGAAACGGAGAATCACGCGAAGCGGACAAGGCGAGAGTCAGGAAAAATCCGCCAAAAGTGGAAGAAATCCCGGATCGAGCGAAAACGGACATGGCCAAAAACTCATTTCCAATCAATTCCAACCTCAGGAAGGGGTGAAGCTAGCAAGACCAACATGTCAGGGCTTCGAAAATGATACATCAATATGAAAGCAAGGTCAAGACGCAAGGGTCCCTATAGAATTGGGAGTATTATTGCAAAAGCGCACAAGTAATCGGTGGCCATCAAGCATGCGATGCCTAACCTTCTACATCACATGGTGATGAAAGGAGAACACAATTGGTGCAAGAGGAAGATTGTGAGAGTGTCAACTCTCCTTCCCAGCATGTTTCTCTTGAGGTTGGAGAATCCCTGATGATGAGAAGAACATTGCTCAAGGTCCCTATGGTGAAAGAGCCTCCACAAAGAAAATCATTGTTTAGAACCACCTGCAAATCTCAAGGTAAGGTTTGTAAAGTAGATGTTGATACCGGTTCCACAGACAATTTGGTTTCTTTAGAGATGGTTGAAAAGTTAAAGATGAAAAGAATCCATCACCCCACACCTTACAAGGTCTCTTGGTTGAATAAGGGTCAACAAGTCCTAGTGAATGAGAAAACATGGGTTGAATTCAATATTGGGGGGTATAAAGACAAGATATTGTGTGACATCATCCCAATGGATGTTTATCATTTGCTATTAGGAAGACCCCGACAGTATGTTAGAAAAGAAAAACATGATGGACAAAAAAATACATATGTGATTGAAAAAGATGGAGTTTCATTTACCCTCACCCCTTTGCAATATGAAAATGTAGACACACAAGTTGGGTCAAGTGTCATGTTGGTTGGGGAAAAATAATTCTTGAAAACTATGAAAGAAGAAGGTGGACAAGGATATGCAATTATAATCAGACCTAAATCTATCATGACAACAACCAAGGTTGAAAATGTGCCTAAGGAAGTACAAGCCTTGTTGAACAAGTACCAAGACATTGTTGTAGATGAGCATCCTAGTTCTTTGTCACCTATAAGGGATGTGAGCCACCACATAGACTTTATACTAGGAGAAAACTTACCCAATAAGGTTGCATACAAAATGACTCCTCAAAAAAATGAAGAGATAAGGAAAAAAATACAAGAATTGTTTGATAAGGGACTCATAAGAGAAAGCTTAAGTCCATGTGTTGTCCCTACTGTGTTAGCACCTAAAAAAGGTGGAGATTGGAGAATGTGAATAGATTCAAGGGGAATTAACAAGATAACTATAAGGTATAGGTTTCCCATACCAAGAATGGAGGATTTGATGGACTGTTTAGGAGGGGCTTATTACTTTTCAAAGATTGACCTCAAAAGTGGCTATCACCAAATTAGGATAAGAGAAGGGGATGAGTGGAAAATTTCCTTCAAAACTAATGAGGGGCTGTATGAATGGATGGTAATGCCATTTGGGCTTTCAAATTCACTAAGGACTTTTATGAGACTAATGAATAAAGTTTTGAAACCCTTCATAGGTAAGTTTGTAGTTGTATACTTGGATGATATTCTTGTGTTTAGTAAGACTAAAGAGGAACACTTGTACCATTTGGACATGGTGTTGAAGAGGTTGAATGAAGAAAAGTTGATGATCAATTTGAAAAAGTGTGAATTCATAAAGGAGGAATTGGTCTACCTTGGTTTTGTGATTTCAAAAGGCACTTTGAAGATGGACCCCAGCAAGGTAGAAGCAATTTTGAATTGGCCTACTCCAACTTCAATTAGTGAGGTAAGAAGTTTCCACGGCCTAGCTAGCTTTTACAATTAATTTGTGAAGAATTTCAGTCATATTTTCTCTCCAATCATTGATACTATTAAAGGGGATAAAAGGAAAAGGTTTGTATGGTCTGATGAGGCAAAAAAAAGCTTTCAATTTCTGAAACACAAGATAGCACAACAACCTATCTTAGCATTGCCTGATTTCAATAAGGTGTTCATAATTGAATGTGATGCAAATGGGTATGCAATTGGTAAATTCTTGAGCCAAGAGGGAAAACCTGTAGCATTTTTTAGTGAAAATCTTAATGAAGCAAAGAAGTATTCTTCTTATGACTTGGAATTGTATGTCATGGTCCAAGCATTGAAAAAGTGGAGACACTATCTCCTTCCTAAAGAGTTTATTTTTTTTACTGACAATCATGCTTTGAGTTTCTTAATCAACCAAGACAAACTCAACCATGGACATGTGAAGTTGGTGGAGTACCTACAAAGCTTCACCTTTACCATCAAACACAAAAAAGGGCAGTTAAACAAGGTGGCGAATGCTTTGAGTAGAAGACAAATGTTGGTGCGAGAAATTCAACTCCAAAGTGTAGGTATTGATGCTTTGAAAGGTATGTATGAAGGAGATGATGATTTCAAGGATGTTTATGCTATTTGTAATCAGTTCAATGGCACTTTCCATGAATAATATTCAAATTTTTTGATACAAGATGGCTTATTGTTTAAGGGTGCTCAATTTTGTATTCCTAAATGCTCTATGAGGACTAATCTGATTAAAGAGAAGCATTGTGGCAGCTTAGGGGGTCATTTTGGTGTGGATAAAACTTTGGAATAGGTAAGAAGATATTATCATTGGCCAAAAATGCAAAGTGACATCAGAAAACTTGTTGAAAAATGTGTAGTTTGTCAAAAATCCAAGGGTTCAAGTACAAATGCAGGTCTTTACCAGCCTTTTCCAATTCCAAATAGGCCATGGGAATCCATCAGCATGGATTTTGTGTTGGGTTTACCCAAAACTCAGAGGGTTTGATAGTGTATTTTTTGTTATTGACCGGTTTAGTAAAATGGCCTATTTTATACCCTGTAAATGCACAAATGATGCCTCATACATTGTTGGTTTTTTTTCAAGGAGGTAGTTAGGATTCATGGCTTACCATTGAAAATTGTCTCAGATAAGGACAAAAAATTTTGTGAGTCACTTTTGGAGACCCCTTTGGAAGAAGTTGGGAACAAACTTGACATTTAGCTCTACCAATCATCCATAAACATATGAGTAGACTGAAGTTGTCAATAAGAGCCTTGGGAATCTTCTCAGATGTTTGACAAAAGAGCATTCACAACAATGGGATCCCATTCTTCCCCAAGCTGAGTTTGCATATAATGACTATGTTAATAGAAGTGTTGGGGAAAACCCATTTGAAATTTTCTATGGATTGAAGCCTAGAGGAGTCTTTGAACTCAGAGATTTGAGTGGCATGGA
>VDFB02090725.1:0-21910 GCA_007258455.2 Sequoia sempervirens
CATATTTTTGTGTTTGATGATTCAAAAACTTTATGGTTGTAAGATCTTGGTTTAATTTGATAAAGTTTGAATTGTATGGTCCTATCTTTCCAAGTTTAAGACACTGTATGAACTATGAAAATGTTTCCAAACTGATGAAAACCTGAGTTTTGATGTTGAAAGTTTGATAGTAGTTTCAAATAGCTCTCTATTTTCTATTTCTATTGATGTGCTATTATAGAGGGAATATGCGCTAAAATAGACTGTGGATGCACTAAAAGATATGGTAAATGCATTGTGAGACATGGTCTATGCAATAAAACAGATTGTAGATGCGCTAAAATAGATTGTGGATGTGCTAAAAGATATGGTAAATGCATTGTCAGAAATGGTCTATGCAGTAAAATAGATTGTAGATGCGCTAAGAAATATGGTAAATGTGCTGTCAGACATGGCTTATGCGCTACAATGAACTGCAAATGCGCTTAGATACTGGTAATTCTGACACTGATAAATTTTGGAGACAGATTGCAAATGCATTGCAATGTTTGTCAGATGCATTGAAACAAACTATGGATGCGCTAATTGAACAACATATCCGGTAAAAGATAGGGTGTATGCACTACAATGGACTATATATGTGCTATTCGAGGACTCCACAGTGTTGTTTGGTTTTTCTCTGTTGAAGGATGAATTTTTGGGTGTAATTTTCCAAATTTGGGGTATTTTGATAGGGTATCTTCATTGGTAAATCTCTGATTTTGATGACAACTCTAATGTTTTCAAATGTTTCCTTTATTGTATGAATTGATTTGGCCTGTTGGAATATTCTATTGCTAGTTGTGGGATAAAAGACTGACGAATGGGTTAACTATGATTATGCTTTTGTGAAAGAGCTCTTTGTTGGAAATAAGCTTGTGAATATAAAGCCTCTAAGGAAAAAACATGAAACCTATGGATGAAATTTCTATGTTGAAGCAAGACTTTCCTACTTTGATATAAAAATCATCTTCTTTCCAAAATTTTTTTGTAGCTAAGTTGCTTCTTTGGTTTCTTGACTCTTTTTGCAAGGGATTTCTTGACAAATGTTGTTGATTTCCAATCCCTAATCATAAGTTTTCACAAGTTGAATTTTCAAGATTTTTGTGTTTTTCTAGATGATCTTTATCTAATTTAGTGATTTGAAAACACAACAAGCAATTGTAAAATAGTTGTTTTTAAGTCCTAGAATCTAAACAATAAGTGTATGTTCAAGAATCAAACATGATCCTTTCTTATTTTCATAGGTTTTTGACAAATAATACACTTCAAGAAGACTCACTCTTAAGGTCAAAAAGGTCATCATAATACTCAACAACCCACATCTTAAAATTGCATTGACTCACATAGTCGTGTCACCCCCTAGAGGGTGCCCGTGTTTTTTTCTTTTCTAGGTGCATACTCAAAGTTATATTTCTTGATCCCTTGAGAAAACGGTCCTTGAAAATTATATGGTGAGTGTCTTGGGGGAAGATTCTTCCCTCCCCTTGCGCTGTGAGTATTACAATGTTCAGAAACTGACAAGTTGGATACTACACTAGGGTTTGTAGATAGCGTATCTGTTCAGAGTGGAAAATGATAAAATCCCTTAGGAGACCTCCCAATCTTTAGAACAAATATTTTGGGGATTGTTATCTTGCACACTTCTAGTAAATGTGGGTTTATGTAGATTTACTTTTATTTTATAGTGGGTTGGAAAACCTAAATTTGGTTGTTCGCACTCAGGTCATTCCCATAGGGTGAGTATTTTTTCCCACTACGACAGGCCTTCTAAAGGATTTAACAAAGCATAAAGTGCATGAAATTAAAGGACGAGTCTGGCATTTTGGTCACCCTGTTAAGGGGAGAGCATAGGCCTATCATTGCACAATCATTGTAGACAATTTTAAGTTTTAAAGCCCAAATAATAATTTTCTGTTCTATGTGAAGATATTTCTTCACAAAAAGATATGGTTTTTATTTGAACTAAGATAGCAATGTGTGATGACTACCCTAGGATTGATGTATTTTAAACCAAATGACTATTGTAGGATTGGTTCATTTTAGTCCAAATGCAGTAATGAAATAACTGGTCGTGTTAGGGTTAGATCCAGAGAACAAATTACATATGTGCTGTAACAAGGATCATATGCACTACATAATCAATCAGATGCACTGTAGAATCAATTGAATGTTCTGCAAATTTTTTTGTATGCGCCATAATATTTATCATATGTGCTGAAACAAAGTGCTGGAGTTTCTCGTGGATTCACCAAAATAGTCATTGGATGCACTAAAGTACTTGGTGGATGCACCATAATAGTCATTAGATGTGCTAAAGTATCTGGTGTATGCACCAGAAAATCTCTTGATCATGCTAAAAGAAACACACCAAAAACTGCAAGTACACTTTTCAAGAAAAATTTGTTAAAAACATGGGTTTTAGCCCCACGGTGGGTGCCAAAATGTAAGTGTGGAATAACTAATGAGTAAATAACTAAGAATACTTCTTAATAAGACATTATATCAAAGATTCAACAATATTTAAACTAATTTAATGCAAGAATCTACTGAAAGTGTCATATTGTTCCCTATCTCTAAAGATTTATTAAGTCACTAGGCTCTCATATTTTGTAAGCATTGTGACTGTTAAAATGCCAATCTAGAGAATGAGATTCTACTAAATGCAATAATCTAAACCTATATGATGATTCCTAAATGAAATGATCAACTACTGTAATCCAAATGGACATGGATATGATAAAAGGAACTTACAGTAATCTACAATGCAACCATGATATTGATTCTAAAATGTTATTATTGCTATTGCTAAGATGCTTGATTGTTTGATTTCTATTCCTACAGAGTAAGTTTTCAAAAAGTTGGAATCCATTTCCTGCTTCAGAAGGCTATATTTATAGATTTACAACACATTTGCAAAGGGGTAGCACAATGAAGGATTGGATTTGATCTGGAGGATTGAATGGTGAAGGATGAAGAAGCTTGAGCTGATCATGGGTATTGTTCCACCCTAGAAAAAACATCTTGCTAGAGGATAGGAAGAATCAGAGGAAGGAGATTGACAAATTGATTTCCAATTTGTCTCCAAGTTGTCTCCACAACTCTCCTATGAATGCCAATTGAATTAAATTAGATGTTTTATATCTAATTTTGTAGGTAAAATATGACGAGTTGTAGAAATATGAATATATTTGAATATTTAGATTTATTCAAATTTAGGAAGAAATAAGATATTAAATTTAATAAAACAAACAATAGAAGTCTAATTATTAAATTAAAAATGGAAGAAATGAATAATTAAATGAAACAAAGTATGTGAACTTGTTTATTTAATTAAGATGAAATAATAGAAGAATTAGAAGAATTAAAATATGAACTATAAAAATAAATATTTCTATTTATTCAATAGTGGAGGAATTTAAGGTTAATTAATCAAATAAGTCATATTTAATTAATTAGATTATCTAGACCATTTTTAGGTGTATACAAAAATAACGACTCGATAAAAAAAGAAAGCTTGGAAGTAAAAAAAAAGGGTTAAATGTTAAAATATAGATTATTATTGTAACTATAATAATATTTAGATGTTTAGATTTATATATAAATAATAATTGTTTATAATAAAAATATTTATATTAAAATAATTAAATTAATATATGTATAATAAATAAACCTTCTTATGATTATTTTGTATATTCTAATTTTCTTTTTGTGAAAATAACATGAGTGAAAATAGCAACTTGATAATAAAAAGCAAGCCATGTTAAAAAGGGGTTAAATTTTAAAATATAGATTATTATTGTAACTATAATAATATTTTTATGTTTAGATTTATATATAAATAATAATTGTTTATAATAAAAAATATTTATATAAAAATAATTAAATTAATATATGTACAATAATAATTAAATAGAAGGCTGACAATCCATCAATTGAATAAAAAAAGAATGGCATCAAATGGTCGGATCTTGGTGGAAGCAGCTAGGGCTCTTCCCAAGCTGATCACTCTAGTTAAGGCCATGCAAGAGGGGATGTTATGGTTTTCTTCTTTGGATGGTGTTGGTGGTAATGTTGCTGAAGAATAGGAAAACTAGGTGATGACAGGGTTTCTGCATGAGCATCGGGTTGGAGACTCAACTGACAATGGAGGCAAGTTTAACCTGCAATAGGGCATCGCAGTTTCGAAGGAAGAGGCTGCTAATAGGGTTTTGAAGAAGCCAAGACTAGAAGGCAACAAATATAGGTTGGGAAAGGCATCTAAGAAACCAGGTAGAGGATCTGTAGGGGGGAAAGGGGTGAACAATGCAAATCACCCGATTTCAGAAATAATCACTCTAGAGTTAGATGGAGAGTTGGAGAAAGAAGTAGACTTCAATGAAAATATTTTTTAATGGTTGGGCTTGATAGGGAGATTCAAGGGTTTCTAGCCAAGTTTTCCTGATCTTCACCAATGGATCTCCAATCACTGGGAGCCCTTGCTGGATGGGTATGTTCAAATTTACCCTATGGCCAAAGGTTTTTTTATTGTTATTTTTGAGAAGGAACAAGATAGAAATAAGATCCTCTATGAGTATCACTGGGATTGGAAAGAGAAGCATGTACTATTGTTAAAGCCATGACACCTGGCTTTCAACCCAGTTATAGAGGTGTTTGAGATGGTGCCCATTTGGGTCAGGTTGCATAACCTCTCTATACAGTTATGGTTTGATGCTTCTTTGGAGGCTATAGGAAATTCTTTAGGAACATTTATAATGGTGGATGAAGGTTCCTCAAATCTCCTGCACTCCACTTATGCCTAGATATTGGTTGAAATAAAAATCTCCAAGGTGCTCCTGAAGGAGATTCAATTAAAGTATTCAAAGGGCTATTGGGTATAGCCTCTAGACTATGAAGGGGTACCTTTTAGGTGCAGAAAGTGTCATCAAAAGTGGCACTTGGAAGCAGAATGTGCCAAACAGAGAAATGAAAATTTTGTTTCTTAGTGGAAAGATGCATCTACCAAGCACTACACAGTGGAAAAGTAGGAGAAGAAGCAAGAGAGTACCCAACTGAATGGATTAGAGGTGAAGAATAAGGCTACAATGGAACTAAATATGGGAGAGCAATGGATGGAATAAGAGGAAATTTGGGTAGAGTAGCAACAAATTAAGGTGGTCTCGACTCAAGAAAGACACCTGGCTGAAAACAATGTCAATGGTGTTCTCAGTGGTAGTGTTATCGAGATGACCACTAAAAATGGGGTTGCAACCCTTGAATGTATGGAAAAGTAAGGTGGTTTTAGACCAGAAGAGTGATGAGGGAAATTTGAAGGCTGATGATCAGCATTAGCAAGTTGGTAGTGGAGAGGATGCTGGGAGAAGCCCTCATGATTTATTTCCCCAGACGAAGGATGCTAGAAAGCGAAAGGAAAATGATCATCATTAGTAAGATGAAAGTGGAGATGGCACTTGGGAGAGTCCCCAGGTTAGCACTTTGGTCTAGAAGAAGGAGGGTGCAAAGGTTGAGGATGGATGCCAATCAGTTGTGAGAAAGAAAGCAAAGAAGGAGAATAAGAAATCCTTTGCTATGACCCTCCGATCTCACGCTAAAGGCCATCGAAAAAAAGCTTCATAGATGTGACCTACTAATGGGTTCTTTTGGAATGTATTTTCCAGTCTTGGTAGTTAGCTTCTTTTACTCTTTTGTATGGGTTGGATCACAGTGGGGTTTGGGGTTTACTCCTTGGTTCTTTTATAGGGAAATAGTGGTGTTTGTTAGGAAATTGTTTGGAAGTTAGTCTAGATCTTGCTTTGTAACCTTTTATTTCATTTTCAATAAAATAATACTTATCAGCGATCAAAAAATAAAATAAAATAGAATATATATATATTTTAGATAAAAGTGGAGGACCACTATAATATATTAATATATATACATATAAATATTTACATATCCTAGTTCAAGAGAGCATATCAGCAGGAAAGAACCAGGAAGAAAACCAATAGTTATAACTCATGATTTATAGAGTTTACAAAAATATCTTGATTAAAGGGAATCTTCAAAATTCATTCGTACTAATATACTGATAAGTTTCATAAATATGATTTTACACGATTAAGTTCATAATTTTGATACAAATACAGAAAAAACCAAGTTTTTTGAATATTTTCCCATGAAAACTAAGCAACTATAAGCATTACAATATCGACATTTAATAAACACCCATAATCCCAAAATAGAAAAATTCCCAAAAAAAAGAATACAACTCATTCTATTCCTCCATTTGGTAGCTACCTTGCACAAATTTTTCATCCTGCCCCTCCTGAGCTTCGTGAAGACCTAGATCATTTGCAAAGAAATTGAAACCCATTAATGTTTCCTCATTACTATTCTCCCTTGGAAGAAATCATGCATTGTGAGTTTGAGGCTCTCGCAGAACAAGGATAGACACATTTTGAACTGGCATGACTTCCTCCTTAATGATGACTGGCACAAATTGAACTTCCTTTGCTTGCAAATTACTTGATGGCACTATATGCATATTTGGTTTGTGCTCACACAGAAGGGAAAATGCATAGTATTTCTCTCTAGAGTCATAAGAAATGATAGGACACATGTGCTTACAGTGTTTCCTTACAGCTTGCAATAAAACACTATCATTCCTAAGTTGCAGTGCTAACCTAGTTGCCCCAAAGATTTCATCAAAGCCTTGTTTGGATTTAAGATATTCCCGAGAAAAAAAAACCTCCCACATATCCATCACTAGTGAAAAAATTATATTCTTGCACTAGTTTTGATAACGTGATTCTATCTATGAATTGGGGTTTTACAAATTTCAGCACTATTTTCTCAAGCTTTGCCAGGGACTGAAATAAATCCAAAGTGTTTGAAAGAAAAAATGAAATTACCTGAGACAAATATAACAACCTTTTGGCTCTCAAACTAGCAAGTTCCACACCCAAAAATTACCTTATTGCTTCTTCGACCTTTGGAAAAGATACTTCAAATACAATGGATAAGTCCACATGCTAGAGATGTTCTTCAAATGGTTGCTCCCATTCCTTTACTGCGCAGGGCGCTCAAAAATTCCATGGATGCACCAACATTTTTAACCTTCTTCTAATGCAAATGGCTCAATTCTTCTCTTTGCTCTTCACTTTCCAAAAACCTCCTAAACAATTTGCATGTCCATGGAAAGAAATGTCCCAATAAGGACCCTATTTGAAAGCTGATTGATTTTATTAACTACTTCCATGAGAAGTATATCCCAAAAATCGACAAAAAATACACCTCCATTCAGCTCATGCGAGGTCATTTCAATTGCAGCTTTATTTAATTTGCACAATTGGTAAGGAGATATGCACATTTGATGAGGGGATATTTATACCTACATGTAAGTTTTCACCTTAGAGAATATTGATGAAATGAACAAGTGTCCATCCATTGGGCTCGTGGCATTTCTTAAGGTTTCCTTTTTCCACAATATGAACATAAATGACGTTGAACTTGGTACTGGCCTGTGATGGACACATCATTACCCTTTAAGCTAGCCTGCCAAATGAGATGTTCGCACAAACTATATGATCTAAAATCATGAATTGACAATCTTCACCGCACTACGGTTTAATCTGATGCAAGAAAAACTTTGATCATCTTGAAATGTTTTGGGCACACTTTCCATCAATATTTGTAATCATGTTTTAAAATAAAATATGTAGCCCAAGTTTAGCAAGTGGCATATTTGAAGCAACATAATTAACCATTTTCTATAACAATCACATTGACGATTTCATTTCAAATATTTACTTAGTTTCTATTACATGACGCATTCCCTTATTCTTAAATAAGCATAAACTTGTATCAAATATTTCACAGACTTCCAGTAGCCTCTTAACTTATTAGATCTAACAATTGTGGATAAGCTTTCAACTAGTCTAAATCATGCACTACCCTGACCTCCTTATCCTCACTACCCAGGTTTGCCAAAATTTTTTCCACCTTATTACATTATCTATAGGTATGAGATATTATTGGTGCATTAAAGGTATCTAAAAATTCCCATGCCTTGAGTAGAATATATCTTAAGTTCTAGTTCTGAATCTTTCTCTCCTTACATGCATTTATAATTATCATTGAATCACCCTCTAAATGAAGATTTTAGATCCTTAACTGTGACACCATTTCTAGTCTCAACAACAATGCTTGTGCTTCTGTAGAGTTGTTCATGCAATGCTTCAAATGGATTGTAGATGCTACCAAAACATATCTTGATGAGTCTCTAATACAAATTCCTGCACCTAATTTACCCGATTCCCCCTTAGATACCCCATGAAAGTTTAATTTAACAAAACCTACTTGAGGTGGATACCATTTGACTGAGCTTCTATTGACTTTAGGAACGTTGCTACTAAGTTGACTGCCCTTGAATGGTAGCTTAATATCCTTCCAATTCAACAAAATGCTGCTATCCTAATTTTTAAATAGTGAACTTGTTGACTTCTTTTTTTGAACACATGCATTAACCCCTTCAAATATAACTTTTTCAATTTTCCTTAATGTCACTTCAACTGGTGATTTTAGTTTTATGAAGATTCTCAAGTTTCTTTCCCACAAAATGTTCCAGATCACAATCACTAGAGTAATATACCAAATAATTGCAAAGAACGATGTTTGGAATATTAATGGACAATTCTGATAAAGGTCCCAAATTGTGCTTGGTAGAGGATTATAGAGATTTAACTAGTTTTTAACAAAGTTCCAACACTAATTGGAAAAGTTTCATTGAAGAAGCAAGTGATCAGTTGTTTCAAACTCTTCATCACATAAAGGGCATTTGAATGGATCTGCTATCTTTAGTTTGGCTAAGCGGTCACTTGTTAAAATTCTTTTCTGTAAAGCTAGCTAGGAAAAGCTTCCTGCTTATGGCAAATTTTTTTTGTTCCAACAAAAGGAAAAAGCACGCTAGGGTTGTGAATCATTTTTAGACAAAAAATAATTAATAATAAATTATAAAATAATTAAATAATATATAAATGAAATTGCAAAGATAAAGATCATGATAAGCTATTATTTATTATTAGTATTTCTAATAAATAATATTAATAATCAAATTAAATAATAACATGAATAAAAAATATTAAATAATAATTGTTTTACTAACAATATTAATGATCAACAATTTTAATAATAAAATGTAATAAAAATAAAAATCACAGAGACCATGCAAGTGAGTTAACCTCAATGAACAACCTAATAAAATAATTACATGCACTAAACATGAAAAACCTAGCAACTCCCACTAAAAATACTAAAAATAGATCAATTATCTAAAAAGGTTAAAAAAAGACTACTAAACGTATGGGAATGAAATCAAGAAGGGAAGTCATTGGCATGGATTCAATTTGTAAAAGGAATTCACTAGGCAGAGAGATACAAGTTTGTAAGGGAATTTTATCCTGAGATATTGGTGATTGATAATACTTGATTGAAAGATAATGGAGAACTTTGCAATGCCTTACCTCAATCAACAAAGACATGGCAGAAACATCTAACATGTCCCGAATCTTGTACCCAATATAAATTTGATTAGAAAAAGAGTTGTACCAACAAGCAATGTAGTTCCATTCATCAAGGCATCTAATCTTTATGAAGGTAGGGTATTAAGCTGACCGATGTTCTTCCCTTTGATAGTACCATTGCCCAGTGTTTCAAAACTTCTTCCATTCCTTGTAATGATCATTACTCAACAAGGAATTCAAATTCAAAATGTGTAGGTTCAAAAGTGTAATCCTCAAGTCCAATTACCACCTTAGGATCTTCCAATTACCACTCAAGGAGATCACCGAAAAAGATTGTGTGATGTTTTTGCTAATTTTAAGAGAAGGAACACTAATCCAACTCCTTTTCATTGATGTGTTGAAGATAAGGTTACTTTGGGTTTTAGAGGGCTATCTCTAGCAGGACCAATAGAAAGGCCAGGGAAGCATAGTGTTCAAATTTCAAGTTAATGTCATGAAAGTACAAATAGTTGTGGGTTTTCAAATTGTAATTTTTTTTCTATATTTTTTCTAGTTTTCTAAAAGGTATTGTTGTAAGCCATTCGTAACTATAGCTTGTAGAGAAAAATCTCTCACTACTTGTTGAAACATATAAAATGTTCAAAAATTATGTTGATCAAATCAAATGTTTTACAGTTTATTATGTTACTATTTTTTATATCTGCATATATTATATGCATGATTTTGGAATTTTTTTTACTAACT
Source organism: Sequoia sempervirens (assembly GCA_007258455.2). NCBI lineage: Eukaryota > Viridiplantae > Streptophyta > Pinopsida > Cupressales > Cupressaceae > Sequoia > Sequoia sempervirens. The sequence goes on from VDFB02090725.1 coordinate 10,263, forward strand.
TGTTAATCAACAAGGTATTTGATGTAGACTTAAACTTGCTAAGAAAAAACACATCAGATGTAAAAAATAAGATAGAAAAAACATACTGAACATTCAATAAATATCTTTTGGAAAGACAGAGCAATTACATAAGAAAAATGAAAAATAAATCATTACAATTAAAGTTGATGCAACAATTGTTTGTTGGTAGTTATGACTTTAAACTACTATTTTCCTAGATTGTGAGATGAAGAGTAGTGACAGCGAGTGATGCAAATGCAATATTTTATACCCATCTAAACACATCCACTTCTCTTACCCACGTTCACCAAAAACTCTAGTGCCCAACTGTAGCTGTGTAGAGGAGAGTGTTGTTGGGAGTAGAGAAATTTTCATTCATAATTGTAGGCATCTAATTTCCTTGTGTGGAAATACAAGAGGAACTTCCCATTAGCCCAATGGGCCCTTCCACACTGCCATCGTGGTTTCACCTACTTTTCACACTCTAGCTTGATCCCAGATTAATGGTTTTTCAAATGTTGAATTCCACACACAGACCTGAAGCAAGGTGGTAGATTATTTGGTAATATGGCCCTAGAGATAAGGAAGGATATGAATTCACCCCACAGTGATAAATCATAATTTTTCCATTAGAATTCAAATATATAAAATTTCCATTTCATATAAGATATATATGAAATTATCTTCTAAAAAACTAAAGATTATTTTGATGACTGTGTAGATAAAACTAATATCCTATGTAAAAGAAATCTTTTAAATCATTTAATCATTGAAAGATGATAATTATAGCATAGAGATTATATTGAAAAATAATCATATACAACTGATTGAATGAAAAATAATTATATTTTCTCATAAATGAGTGAATAGAAAAGCTGGTGGGAAAAACTATATGTTATATTATGCATTTGAAATCAACTATAACCAGAGTAACACAAATTTCTAGGACTCAACGAGTCTCGAGCCAAGTGACCTTGGTTGAGTCCTGGGAGCTCAGACTCAGACTTAGCCAAGTCCTGCAGAGTCCTAGCCGGACTCACCGTGTCCACAGGACTCATCAGACACATTGCTTCCAGGAAAGTCCCAAACCCTGGACATGGCCAACACAACAAAGGCCAAAAATAAAAAAGAAAAACATAAAATAAAAGTTTAACCTTGTTTTTTCTTATACTTATATCATCTCCTCAACCCTAAAAGCAACCTCATTTCATTCACTTGGAAAAATAGGAGAAGAAGAGAGAGTTGTGAAGAAAAATAAGAGATCATTGTAGGGCAACCAACAAGCTATTGAAGACAAATCCAGGCTCAAATATCATTTGGGAAGCTTCATACCAGCAAAGAGGTGCATTGAGAGCTCATTACTAGCGATTGGGAGGATTTTTCATTGCATTCTAAGCCTAATCTAAGAAGTAAGCTTGATGTTAATTGGTTTTTTGGTGTTTTTTTAACAAATAATTCATTGTAATTTGTAAAATCATTATTTTTTTGAGTTTGCATTTTTTTAACAAACCCTACTTATTATTGCACCACATTCATTATCAAATCAAACCATATTTTCACAATGTCTCAAACCCCAGGAAAAAAAGACCCTACTTGGAAACATGCTGAAATATTTGTCGGAATGAAAAAAGGAGAGGAAAAATGTAAATATTGCAAAACAATATATCATGGAGGCATAAGTAGATTGAAATACCATATTAGAAACATACCAGTCTATGATGTAGTGGACTACACTAAAGCACCTCATGAGGCTATTGATGAAGTGCAAGTGCAATTAGAAACATTTGAATTGAAAAGAAATGAAAAAGAGGCAGAGGTAGGAGTTGGAGAGTGGGTATGTGCAAGATCATGATGGGCCAAAAAGTGGCAATATGATGATGGTATTTGTAGGGTATGTGGTTGACCAATTTTTACCCAAAATTGATGAAATGAAAAGGGTTTTAAAGGAGATTCTAAGCTTTCCACCAATATAAATTATGCTTCACTTTGAATTTAATAAATAATTATTATTCATTTCATTTGGTAAAGTCCTAATTGATAGGATGATTGAAAATCATTTATAGCTTTCAAATAGTATCAAATTTTTGAATCCAAAACATGTCCCATTCTATGCTTTGCATACTATAAGATTAAAAAAAAAATTGAATTTTATGAAGTTTTGAACAAGTTAAGGTGGTTAGACATACAAGTTTTTATATTTTTAAAAGTTGTAATAAATAATTAATAAATAATTATTTACTTGGAAAATAATTACAAAAAAATATGCATCACATCTAAACATGAGTCCTCTAGTTATTTCTAAAATCTTATAAAACATATTATCATTTTATTGTGGTTAGGTGGTCAGCGGACACCTTCTTATTTTTCCACGAAATTTAAGTACTACTACAAATTTCAAATTTTCACCAAATAGATTTTTTTATTTTCTAAATAAACCAAGTAGTTTAGAAACTACATTCAATTTGCTACATATTCTATTCATACATATTTTTGAAATAGTATAGATAACTTATTCAAATTTTTATGTCAAGTTGCCTAACTTTGATTTTTCTAATTTTTTTGCCACTTAAGGGCCTATTTTTTCCATGATGATCCTACACATACCCGAGTGTTGGACTTGGTGCTGTTGGAGATGCTTCTTCCATACCTCCATACTGTCCTAGTGCTAGTGCTTTTGCTACTGCACCAACTATGCATACTCCTAGTGCTATTGGCCCTACTAATGCTAGTGGTAGTGGGAGTGTTAGCATTGGCCCTAGAGTTCATAAATCTAGGGTGAACTCATATTTTGTACCATGCACTACTCCTAGTTCCCAACCATCGCTTGAGAGCATGGGTTGGAACAAGGACACACATGATGCAACAAAGAAAACAATCGCAGACTTATAGTACTATTGCACCATTCCCTTCCATTTAGCCTAGTAATTCTTTTTTGTTTAATTGTTTTAAAATTTATATTTAAGTTTTAGAATCTAGATGTATCTCATTATCAAATTCAAATTTAAAGTTAAAAACTTAAAACTTTTCATATAAAATATAGTATACTTATCTAAGTAACTTATTAATTTATTTATGACATGTTTTACGTCTCTTTTTTGGAAAAAGATGGTTGATGCCAAAACCATATATGGGGTGGGGTTCAAAGCCCCTACTGAAGATGATTTAAAGGGCCCACTTTTGACTCAAAAGGTTGTAGATGTAAAAGCACAATTAGAGGAGAAGCGCTTGCAGTGGAGGAGGTTGGGTTGCACCATCATGACTAATGGTTGGACCATAGGAGAAATAGGATGCTCCTTAATTTTCTAGTTTCCTCCGAAGGTAATTGTAATTCCCTCAATGCATTGATTAATTTGAAATTTGAATTTGATTTAGTGATTAATAATTTAATATGGCTGATTTATGTTTTTTAATTTATTGAATAATTGGTTTTGCTTATTTTTTCAGGTGACACCATCTTCATCAAGTCCATTGATGCTTCCACCCAATTCAAAAATTACACATACCTTTGTGAGGCTATAGAGGAGGTGATAACTGAGGTGGGTGAAGAGAATGTAGTTCAAGTGGTGACAGATAATGCATCAAATTATGTTGTTGCTGGTAGATTATTGATGGAGAGGCACCCTACTATATTCTAGACTCCATGTGCCGTGAATTGCATTGACCTCATATTGGAGGATCTTGGCAAGCTCCCATGGATCAAAACATGTGTGGATGCTATAAAAAACATTTTCAATTTTGTATACAATCACACATGGGTGCTTAACCTTATGAGGCAATACATAGGGTTGAGGGAGTTGGCTCGTTCTGGCATCACTAGGTTTGCAACAAATTTTATCACATTGCAATCCTTGATTCAGTCAAAGGAAACTTTAAGTCATGTGTTTGTTGGTGATGAGTGGTCTTCCTCATCCTATTTTGCAAGCATTGCAGGGATTGCTATGGCTGATTGCATTTTTGATGAGCCAAGGTTTTGGACACCAACAAAGGAGATTGTGAAGGTAAAATTTAATTCTTCATTATGTTTTAATTTTTATTCATATTTTATTTTTATTTGTTTATTTTTGTTCACACTTAAGTTAATGTTTCACAATGTTTGCACTTTGTAGTTTATTGAGCCATTGATAGTTCTCCTACAAGTTGTTGATGGGGAGAAGCTCACAATGGGCTACATATATGAGGGTATGGATAGGGCCAAAGAGGCCATTAGATCTATCTATGGTGGACTTGAGGAGAATTATTGTCCCATTTTGGAAATCCTTGATAGGAGATGGCACCACCAACTTCATAAGCCCATCCATGCAATTGCATGTTTCCTAAATCCAACCTTTTGATTCAGCCATGATTTTCGTGCAAATAGAGAGATTCTTAGTGGGCTCTACTCAATGATAGACTGGATGTTTCCTGCTATTACTACAAAGATAGTGCATGAGATAAATTCCTTCACTAAGGCAAAATGAGACTTATTTGCATGTCATTTGTGCAAAGAGAGTAGGATGGCATTACATCCAGGTAAAAATATATTTAAGGGCATGATTTTCATCTTTTTATATTATAATTTATTGGGGCATGTCCAAGGGTCTTGATGGGCCGAAATTAGCGGAAGTGGGTATGTGGTTGATAACTATTTTTTACCCCAAAATTGATGAAATGAAAAGGGTTTTTAAAGGAGATTCTTAGCTTACCAATATAAATTATTCTTTATTTTGAATTTAATAAGTAATTATTATTCATTTTTTTTCTATTCAAATTACAATAGAAGTCGATTGATAGGCTAGTTGAAAAACATCTATAGCTTTCAAACGGTATCACATTTTTTGAATCCAAAATATGCATCACATTCTATGCTTCGTAAACTATAGGATTAAAAAAGGAAAATTAAATTTCATGAAGTTTTGACCGAGTTAAGGTGGTCGGGGCGGTATGATTTTTATATTTTTAAAAGCTGCAATAAAAGAAATCATAGAACTAGTACTTGGAAAGAAAAAATTACAAAAATATGCATCACATCGAGGAACAAGTCCTCTACTTATATCCTAAAATATTGCCAAAAAAATATTATCTTTTATTGTGGTTAGGGTGGTGGAACCCGATTTACCTACTTCTTATTTTCCCCAAAATTTAAGGGTACCAACATTTAAAATTTCAATTTTTCACCAAAAATGGATTTTTCTTTTATTAAGCAAACCTAGTGGTTTGAGAAACTACATTCAATTTTCTACATATTCTATTCTTTGTATTTTGATATTATAGATAACTATTCAAATTTACATATTCAGGTTGTCTAACTCCTAATTTTCCTAAATTTTTTGCCCTTAAAGGGCCTATTTTTCCATATTGATGATTGCACATACCCTATGATTAAATGTTGAACTTGAAACTTGAAAATTGAAAATTAAAGTTGTAAATAAGATTGATTTTGTTTCTTTTTCTCATCGCATATGTTTGGTGGGATATTTTTGGTTCTGATACACTGAACCTTCAAAATGTTTCCATTCGTATATTGAGCTAGTAATGCAATTCATGTAGTTGTGAGCACAATTGGAGTATGTTTGAGCACATACACTCGAAGAAGCACAATAAACTGTCAGTGGAGAGGATGAATGTTTTGGTATATGTTCATTACAACCTTCATCTTAGATACAGGAAGATTTTTGACCACGACTCCACCCTGATTAGGCTAGAGGAGGTTGATCCATAGTTTGAGTGGATCATTGAGGCTACAGATGCAACATTTAGTGATGAGGATCTTGATTGGGTGGACCGGGAAGAGAGAGAGATTGAGTTTGTAGCCATGGCCGAGGAGGAGGCTAGAGCATGAGGAGACACAACTTTTGGTGGTGAGAGTGGCATGGAGACATAGGTAGAGACTATGACTACAACTACTACATCATCGAGGACCCTTAGAAGCCTTTGTAGGATGGATGCTGGCTCCACTAAGCCATAGAGTTGTGGTTTATTTTTTGATATTTCATATTTATATGGAGCATTTTATGTCATGGGTTTTATATTCCATGAGTTTTGTATACATTTGACTATATTTATATATTAAGTATGTTATTTCCTTTAGTAGCTCAACTACAATTTATGTACTATGATCGTTGTGTGCTTGTGTATCTGATCAATTTTTCTTCTATTTAATGATATTATTGTCTCTTTAAGGTTTATTCAATAAAGGGTGCTTGAAACAAGTTTTAAATCCTTAAGAATCTCTAAATTTCTAGGGTTTTTTCAACTTTTTTCATTTTTCTAAGTTTGTGCCAAGTCCGAGCACCGAGTCTGAGGTGAGTCCGAGTCTCGTTACTATGGTTATTAAAAATTTTATTTAAAGACAATTGATCTGATTAGATAAGGATAAGACTTAAAAAAATTAAAACTACTTTACTGCGTAGATATGCATTTTTATAATGCACTACAAAGAATTAAGATAAAAGAAGAAGATATCATTATCAACACAACATGCAAACAACAGTTGATTATCTTTGGGAGGATGCAAGTTATTTTTTTATTTTATTAACAATCATAATTATGGAAAATATCAAATAAAGCAAAAAGGAAATAATCAATAAGTAAACCTGTTCATTTTAGTTAAATAGAAAGTTCAATAGTATGAGAGCAAAAAATAGATGCTACCATAGTTGTGAAATTCTTTGTGAACTCTTATGATAAAAAATGAACCCGAAAAAAATAAAAATCAAATCTTCCAAATAAAATTAGATTTTATCCAACTAAAAAAAATTCTTCCAAATAAAATCGGATTTTATCTTAGATCATGTATTATTTTAAAATCATAAATTATTTTTAGGCGTATCCTAAATTATTTTCAAGCATGAAAAATAGTGAGATGAAAATTGTTTTTAGGCATGAGAGAGGTTTAACGGTCATTTCTGAATTGATAAGTGTCCATATTGAAAAAAATTCCTTTGCACACTCAAAAGTGCACCTGAAAAAATCTGCCCAAATGACCTACTTTGGAGGGTCACAATTTGAAGCATGTTGATTTTCAAGCCAAACCCTTTGGCAGACTCATTTACTTGACATATGTGAACATGCTTGTTAGTTTTTAGCTTCCCATGATGAGTTTTGATAGTGTTTTGAAAAGTGAAGTTGAAAGGTTTTGAAACTCTTTTGTTGTTTGCATATTGTCAATCTTGCAAAGTGGCCTCCTATTTGAGTTGATATCTTGCAACTGGATGTTCATCATGTCAAGAGGATTGTTTCTCTCCATTCTCCCTACATTCATTTCTCCTTGGTCCATTTTCAGATTCTCATGATCAGATTTGATATTTTTACCAGGCCAAAAGCAAATGCAGTTTGCTCTGTTTTACACCTGCATTTTGAGAATGCTTTAAAGTGATCATCTTTGACCTTTAATATATTTTGACGAATGTGGATTGAAGAGAATCCAAATTTCACACATACTTAGTGTACCTAGATGAACTCATATTTCCAGTGATAGCCCCCCAGAAGTTGTTTTGATATTTTTTCAAAGTGGCAACTTTGAGAGCCCTAATGGGTTCTGAATAGGTGCAATTGCAGAAATGGCCGACTGAGCAACTTTGACATTGAATAACTTTCACCTTTGGATATCTTTTGAAAAACCATATTTTTCATTGCATTATTGGATCAAATTTTTACACGCTTGTTCAATTTCACGCCTCCAGGATAAGTTTTGATGGGATATTTAATTGCTTTCTGATTGTGACATGGCCAAAAATGGTGTCCCAAAAAGTATCAAATTTTCAAATTCTAAGGACAACCCATTTCTTTTTTTGGTCTAAAACCTCTATAGGTCCATTTTCATCAAGAAAAAAGGTCATTTGATACATTATTTTAATGAACTTTTGTAGTGGCGAACACGTCCCAGGGGCCAGTTTACAACAGAGGTACTTGAATTTTTAGGGATGGGAAAAAATTGAGGAAATGAGTTTTCTCTAAATAATTGATTATGGTCACACGTAAAAAATATTGGCTCTAGGGGTCACCATTTGTGCGTAGTAAAATTTCTCCATTTGTGTCGTAGGCGTAATTAAAATTTATCCATTTTCTAATGTTTTCCAATGTTAATATTTAAAATATTTTGAATATTTTAAATATTGGAAAATGAAAATAGGAATTTAGGGAAAACATAAAATACAATTTCAAATGTTCTGAGGAAAAAAAAGTTTAATTCTTGCTTGTGATTGGTTGGAAAGAAACTTTCACTCTACATGGATGAACTCATGGCCAATCGCTGTTTTGGTTTGTTTTTCCCATTTGAATCAGTGATGATGCAATGGCTATGTCCTCTCATCATCCATCACAGATTTGAGGGAATTTTCCTTTTGCACATAGGCGATGGAGTATGTTCTAAGTTCTTTATCGCTCATCGCTAATATATATGTTTGTTTCTTGCTCCATTCACAATATGTGATGCTTGAGCGATAGAGTTGTTAAGGGAAAATTTTTGATCTCCAATCTCTATTGTATTGAGAATTGAAGTGTTTCCTTTTCAATGGAGATTTCTTCTAGAGAATTTTGGGAAAATTTAATCAAGTATTATTGCAGGATGAACAACTCTTAAGTTTTTTTCTTTACGACAAGATTTTGGAGGTTTTTATTGGCTCAAAATTGTTGCTCCATGGTTTGAAATCACCCATTGATCATTACTAATACCTCATAAATAATCTTTGTCATGTTTGTGATGAGTTTCAGGGGCCTACAACCATTAAAGCACCAGAACATCAAGAAAAATGACTTGGACATTTTCTCTTGCCATGGTTGCACAAAGTTTCGTTAAAGTTCCCAAGGCAATTGCAAAATAGAGAACAAAGGATTCCGATGGACAAGAGGAATATCGCTCATCGCAATTTATTTTCACTTTTCCTAGCCACATTACTAATGGCACGATGATATCATCTATTGCTATTTTGATTTACATTTTCTCATTTTATGAGCGATGCCCGATGTTTATTCTCTTCATTTTTGCCATTGCTAATAAGTATTTGAGTTTCCAAAAACACAAAGATGTGAGATGAGAGTTCTTAGATCAAATAAATGTGGTGGGACCGTGGTAGGAGTTCAAATTTATTTAATAATTTTGAACAGTGAAAAGGTGAAACATAATAGAACGAGTAAATTTTTATTTGCTTGATATAAAATTTATAATTCTTCATGAGAACTCCAGCTGCATTATCATCGCTCTTTCATCTTTCATTTTCTAAATGAATGGGGATGAGTGATAGTGTTGGGAACTATAGGAGTAAGTGAGATGGTGGGCCTGAGTAAATTTTTTAAGTTATGAAATGTTGCCCAAAAAAATCATTTTTTAAGAAGCCTTCATTTTAGGTGAGACATTGTGAATTTTAAATGGTAAATGTTAAAACTTGTGAAGCATGGAAAAAGGAAATGGGGGCCATTTAATAATTTAAAATGATTTCATTATTTAAAGATAATCTTTAAATAATAACAAAGATAAATAAGGGGAGTGCAAGTGTTTTCACTTTTGATTGTAAATATTTTAAATGTGCCCTCAAAGTGTTAAGGAAAACATTTAAAATATAAAGTGGAAAATAATATTGCTGGGAAGGGGAGGGTGATTAACTTATAAAGTGAATATTTTATTCACTATGTACCGTGTTTTGCTGGAGATAATTTTTTATGAAGAGCACCATTCTCACACAGTTGGGTGAAAATGAACAAAGGGGGTAAAATATTTTGCAGGTAAAGGTATTTTTTCAACAGGAGAACAATGAGGAATGATGATTTTTTAGGCTAGGGAATATTTTTCTGTTACAGGTGCATGAAGCGTGAATTTGAAAGTAGATTGAAGAGTCTTAAGCAAGCAAAGGCATTTGTAGATCAATGAGCTTGAATGTGCCAAGTGTCCTCTTTTGATGAGAATTTAGAGTTTCTTTCTCCTTAAGTGTAGTTTTTTTGATTCATTGTAAGAAGGTTGTTATGTAATTAGTCACATAGTATATTGTAATGTGAATATAGAACATTTCAAAATTTTTGTTTTAGGTTGGAGTCTGTTGATACTTATGTAATTTTGATTGCAATACTGGCAAGATAAGATTGAATAGTGCAATTTCAAGGATATTTTACTCTTCTATGTACTAGTTTTGCAAGTTATGAATAATATAATCAAGGTTATCTTATTTGTCTCCATTAGTTTCAGATAGATGTGTGGCTCTATTCTTGTCTATTAATTAAAATAATTAATATAGGTACTTGAATATGGTTGTAAATTTGTATTAAACTGAGTTCTAGGATTCTAATAAGAAGTAGTGGTTAGGATATTATGCTGAAATATTGTAAGGAAAAATTTTAGAGCTTCATATAATGTTAGATTGAAGATTGTTATCAGATTATGTGGGTGTTTAGGTTGACTCCATCCCAATGAATGAAGCACTAATCTAAGTGGGTTATTCATGTTACATTTTTTTAGTTAATTCAACAACTAATTATAAATTTAAATCATAACACTTATCAGTCCTAGTTTATTTGTGTTTTGAGATCATTTTAATGAATTACATCTCTCATGTTTAAATAAGGTATTACTGTAGAGGTCAGCCAAGCCTTTAGAGTACTGTCTTTCAAACAATTAGAGGAGAACCATCTGTTTATAACGTATTTGGTACTTTAGTACACAAGTATCTATAAATATATTGTTGGGCTTACCCTCCCTAGTTTAACAAAGCCAAAAGTGTAGAAGATTTCAATGTCTCTGATTGAATCTTATTCTTTGGCTACATCAACTCGTTGAGTCTGAATATAAGAGAGTGAATACTCTTTATGAATCATTGCATCTGTTGATTTGGGAACCAATAGATTGGTGGCTCTACTATGGATAATTTGAGAAATATCTGATAGAAGATCATCTAGCCTTAAGAGACATTGAAGTTTCAAAAAAATTTGTAACTAGAGATTGGAAGTTGTTGAGTCTTATTTTCCCATGAGTCATCAATAGATTGATGACTCTATTGGGGAATCGGTTGAAAAGAGTCAATTATTTTTCTGATCTGTAGTTTTGGGTCAGAATGATCCAAGGGCTTGCATACTTGAAGGCTATTGCTGCAATGTTTCTGATGTATTCTTGAAGTCATGTGCTCTGCTAGTGGAGAGAACTTAGAAATACATATATCTTGGAAGAAGCTTTCTTCTCCTTGAAGTTATTTTGCTATTTCAAAGAGGTGGCGACTCTACATAAGTTTCTACATCATCAGAAGAGTTGGTTGCAATATTTCTTAGGTATTTTTCTATTGTAATGTCTCTTTATGAAGGTTTTCAACAAAAAGTTCTAGTTAATACTATCCCTTATTCAGTCTTTCAAGATACTAGTAAAAAGGGAAATGAGAAAGTAAGATATTATGAAAAGGATATTGAGAAGAAAATATTTGTAGAGGGAATAAATTTTATTTGAAAAAATGTATTGTTGTCCTAGTTCTCCATCTACAAGTTGTAATATCATGCCTAGAACACAACCACATATTGAAAGAAAAGTGTTCACTAATGAAAGATATGACCCTCTGGATTTCAGTCAAATCCAAGGTTACCCACATTTTGTCCCAAGAAGAATTAATGAATGTTTTCCTAAGTTTAGAGGAGGTTTTGAAGAATGATAATCACATGTACAAGGTTTTCTTGATGTAATGGAAGATTTCCAAATA
>VDFB02090726.1:0-27643 GCA_007258455.2 Sequoia sempervirens
AGATGGATGTTGATCATTTTTTATTATTGCATTATTTGGTGAAGATATGTTGTTTTTTGGGAATGGAAAAAGTTTGATTTGTGAATTGAAGTCTCAACTTTTAGCACAGTTTAAGATGGACTTAAGGAAAACCAAATTCATCTTGGGGATGGAGATAAGAAGAAATAGAGCTAACAAAAAGCTTCAGTTGGGAAAAAGTATGTGAACTTAGCATTGGAGAGATTCAACACGTCATCTTGCAAACCATTGTGTGTTCCTATTTCAATGGATGCTAAGTTATCAATCAAGTAGTATCCGACTTCTGCTAGTGAGATGGAGGGTATAAGCATAGTACCTTATGCTATGTGTCGTTGGGAGTTTGATTTATGCTCTGGTTTGCACAAAAAAAGACATTTCCCAAGAAATGGTAGTCCTTAGCCAATTTATGGGTAATCCTAGATGAGTATATTAAGATATTGTGAAGAGATGTCTTCAAGCATTTGCAAGGTGCCTCCAAGTACTCTATTTGTTATAATGCTAATTCTACAAGGAATCAACACTTGGTGACTGTTCCAGGACTCAAATTGGGATGGAGATGTTGGCAACAAGAGATCCACCCACCAGTGGATATCTTTTCACTATGTTTGGTAGTGCTATAAATTGGACAAGTAAGCAATAAGCTATGGCCACTTTGTCCACTATTAAAGCAACATCAATGGCAGCTACTCATGCTTGTAAGGAAGCCATCTAGCTTAAGAGATTGTGTTCAAATGTTAAGCTAGTTCAAGAGCTATTATAGTTCTATGTGTTAATCAGAGTTCCATAAATATGGCAAAGAACCCGGCCTTTCCTACAAAGATGAAACACATCAATGTCTAGTAAAATTTTGTTTGTGACACAGTAAAGGATGGGAGGGTTATTAAAGTATTATTGTAATATTTAATGGTCATCTTAGTTGTTAGTTAGTCATTAGTTAGCTTTCAATGCTTCAGTTAGTTTTTAGTAACTTTCTATTTTTTGCTTTAGTTTATGATTGTTTCTTTTTAGAAGCATCATCTTATATTTTATTATTTGAGTATTCCTCTACTTGTTTTACTAACGAATAACGAATTATCATTTCATGGTATCAAAGCATAGGCTCTTTTTTGGCGAATTTTTTGAGCAATAAAAATTCATGTTTTCCTAAGAAATTTCTTAGATGCTTTTGTTCGTTTTTTTGATAAAAATCGAAGGTTATCTTGGCTATTAGAAAATCGCAAGGATTCTTTTCTAAGCACTGAAGGCCTTTTGGCGGATTTTTTAATAAAAGTTGTGGTTCTACCCAAAAAAAATTGGAAAAAAAATTCAGAAGTTTTTTTGTCCAATTTTTTTAATAAGAAAAAAATTCGTGGGGTTTTTTTTTTCCTGTAAAATTGCAGATGATTATCTAAAAAATTCATGGGTAAATTGTTGTGTGTCGCAGGTCTGCAACTCGCCACTTCTGGTCACAATTTTCGACGCAAGTTTCTTTGTGTGCTTGCAAATCGCGATTTCCTAGTGCAGATTCATGGGTTTTTAAAAAGCGAAATCGTGGGTTTCTAAAGAAAAATCACATAACGGATCAGATTCACAAATTTTTTGGCATGTTTTCTTGTGCAGGTTTTTTTCTTAAATTTTTCTCTAGTTTCGAAGCTCACACGACTTCTTTGTGCGATGGGATTTTCTGAGGGTTTTGGCACGTCGGCTCTGAGAAAAATCGCACCGGGAGTCAAGTTTCTTTTTGCACCTCGTGTCTGCATTTCGAGGGTTTCTGCAAGTCTTTTGAAAGTTTTTTTATCAAAAAAAAAATTGTTAGAAAACGTGACGATTTTTTTGTGTTTGCGACCTACATTTTGCGACCTACATGAGTTTGCAATGTTTCTAGTGAAGACAATTTTGTATGCTACGACCTGATATAATTGTGAAGAGTTTTTGAATTTTTTTCTAAAAAAAATTTGTTGTTCTGTTGGCTAGGTTTTTTGATTGATTTTTTCCTGAAAATTTTGTGTTGTTTCTACTGCCTAGGGTTTTTGGGCGAAGTCTGCAATTTTTTGACAATCATGTGCCTCTTTTTCTCGATTTTTGGACAAAATCGTGGGTTGCCAAGCCTCTGTTTGTTTGACGATTTTTTTAAAAATGTGGGAGTTGTGCCAATCAATTGCCTTGGGATCTGTGCTAGTTTATCACCAATTTTTACCTCATTTTTTGTGCTTTTGGAAAACGGGAGGGTGGCATCTTTGACCAACGTCATGTTGGAAAGTACCCAGAGGTTCAATGGGAAAAACTACAACACATGGAAGCAAAGGATGCTTACCATCTTCGAGTACTGGTGTTTGGACTCACTTGTTCTGGGTACAAAAGCTTGCCTCACGATTGTGGGAGAGGACCGGGACAAGTATGATGGAAATAATTGGGGGGAGGTTATGCTTCTCAAGTTGTATGTCACCGATGAGATGTTACCAGAAATACCATTTGGAAAGTCTGTTGCGGAGATATAGAAACATTTGAAAGATCTTCATGAGACCTCAAACAAGGGCAGGGCGTTCTTCCTGAAGAATATGTTGTTTTTCATTATGATGGATGACAAAGTGCCTTTGTAGGATCACCTGATGAAGATCAAAGACATTCGCGATCAACTAGAGGCCATTGGTTGCAAGATGGAAGAGGAGGATATGGTGGTGATCACGTTGAAAAGCTTGCCACGATCCTACGAGCACTTCATCGAAATTCTCAACATTACCTCCACCAATGTTGACCTAAAGTTTGATGGGTTGTGCAACAAGCTCTTGCAGCAGGATAGGTGGAAGAAGCAGTTTGAGAGCAACAATGAGTCTCTCAGTGTTGAACAAGAGTTTACTGCCAAAGATGGCAAAGGCAAGTCCACTCAGTAGAAAGGACAAGGAAAATCGGAGGAGACCTCCAAGAAGTCTTTCGCATGCCATTATTGTGGTAAGATTGGTCATATGTAGAAGCACTGCAGTAAGTGGTTGGCTGATCAGAAGTCCAACCAGGAAGGGTCTCAGCAAAAGGTTCAAGTTGCAGAGCATACTGAGCAGAAGGAGTTTGCCTATTATGCATTCATGGCCAGAAGACCATCAAATTATGGGTAGACTTGGTTTAAGTTAGTAGAATGACCATTAAGGGAGGGTATTAAAGTATTATTATAGTATTTAATGGTCATCTTAATTGTTAGTTAGTCATTAGTTAGCTTTCGATTAACTTAGTTTGCTTCAATTAGTTTTTAGTAACTTTTTGTTTTCTGCTTCAGTTTACAATAGTTTCTTTCTGGAAAAATCACCTTGTATTTTATTATTTAAGGAGTATTCCTCTCCTTGTTTTAATAACCAATAACGAATTATCATTTCAAGGGTGATGCTAGAGAAGGTTGATACTGTAATGAATGTTGCAAATTCTTTGAATAAGCCTCTAAGCACAAAGAAGTTCAAGTGGTGCAGTGAGTGTAGGGATCTCTTAGACTTCAAGTGGTGCATTGAGTCTATGAGCCTCTCGACCCCTAGCAACTAGATTTCATTATTGGTAAATTTCCCTTTTGCTCTTGCAAAGTGTTTAACAAATGAGAGAATGTTGGGAAAAGATATCTCAACCTTGCATTCCTAACATTCCATTTTAATACTTTTGCGTGCATTCACTATTTGACGTCCCATTTGGAGGTGACATGAAATTTGTCTTTAGTGGATTTTATTCTCACATGAGAATGTACACATCCCACATTTGTTTGAGTTAGTATTACATCTTTTATTTTAGTAGTTAGGTTAGTTGAGAGGATACATTCCTATAAATAAGTTAGCACGGGAATACATTGGCTTTATAAGTCATTGCAATGTAAATGTGAAATCATTCTGAATAAATCAAATATTTTATTTTATGATTTTAATATTGTTGTGCAACAATGGTATGATTTGGTTTTATCTGTGTTGGCTCTACCATTTTCAATATGGTATCAGAGCATTTATAGATTCTGGTATTGTGATTTGATTTCTCTTTTGCAGAATCTGTGACATGATGATTTTAACCAAAGGAAAATCCATGGATGAAGAGCTGCATTGAAATTAAAAGGTGTTTTGTATACCAGTGTAAAGAAGTCTTAGTAAAACTGAGATAAATTTATCATTTCTCAACGAAATTTAAAAAATCAAACTATTCTCAAAAGCTGGTGAAGAGAAGAACAAAACCCAGAAATGGTTTGAAGATATTCTCAGTATTTGGTGAGCAGTTTGAAGCAGAAGTTTGACATGGTTGATGAATTATTTCTCATGGACCTCTTGATTGTGAAAATGAATGCCACAAAAGTATGCAGATTGGGACAGACTGCATGAGAAGACATTTCTTTTAGTGCTGGCACAATTTCAAGTATGTTGGGCAAGCCAAGTATTGCATTACTATACACAAATTACAATAAATTTTATTTACATGTATGTCAAGTGCGATGGAAGTCTGCTAACTGTTTGAAGCATAAGAAAATTGTTGTCGGAAAAGCTTCCCAATCGTTGTCAAGGCACTAGAGAAAACAATTTGTAGTTGTGTAATATGTGAAATTGAAGATTTAATAAATCAGGGGGATTGGATGGTTATGCTTTGTGACCAATGTGAGAAGAAATTTCATGTTGATTGTTTAAGAGACAGAATTGAAGAAGTTTTGCCTTCTTATTTTTAAAGGTTACCTGCAATAAAAATATATGAAAGGCATTCAATCTACATTTGAAAGAGCACATGGAGTTGTAGATTTGTTTCAGAAAGTTGCAGTGTTTGTATCAGAGTCCCATACAACAGATATTTGAATTAGTTTTAGTGATTCCCAATCAGTTTCATTCCAACGTGGGAGAGGCATGCAGTGCAAAATTGCAGCATAAAGAAAGAGGTTTGCAAAATAAAACCTAAATTTTAATCAAAAGTCTTTGGTGCAAATTATTTTTGCTAGAGGTTAGAACTTCAAATATTTGCAAAAGTTGGTTATTCATGGCAGTTTGTCCATTAAATCTTTTGTTGTTTCAGTAATTTTGAATAAGGTTTATTAGCTTTGGTTATCATATGAGTAAGTTTGTGGAGAAACCAAAATTTATATAAACAGTTATAAAGGATTTCATTGTGAGGGTGCATTATTGGTTGAAACCAGCACCTATTTTTTGGTTTTTAATTATGGCCACACATATATTGGTTGTATTCTTGGGGCCATTTGCACTACACTTGGCTCAGGTTTCAAGGTTCAAAGACTCACATGCCACATTTGGTAGATAGAGTGTAAAGATGACATATTGGAGGCTGGAGGTAATGGAGGTAAGAGGTATTTTATCATCTCAAACTAGCTTTTTGCTTAGAGATGATGCATTGCATGAGAAGCATCATTTCATATCTATCCCTTCATGAAGCAAGGAGGGGTTTGGCAGATCTTGTGTGCAGTTAATGCATCTACATCAGTTGAGGTTATTTTGTACGGCAAAGGAGGGATTGGTTCCCACAACACTAGAGGAGGGATATTGACACACTCGAAGGAGATGTGGAATCTTGGAGGAGATGTGGACTCTTGAAGGAGAGTTCTCTCATGTGCAACATTGAGGAGGGATTTTGACACACTTAGAGGAGATGTGGACTTTTGGAGGAAAGCTGTTCTCATTGTGCAAGGAGGATGGGGACATTTTATGTTCTCTCATGTTGTACAGATGTTTTGCAAGTTTTACAGTCAAGAGATCCACTGATGGAGTTAGTCTAGTGTTTCCTGGGTGAAGGAGGGGAATTGGTGGAGATACTTCATCAAAGTCTTCAGAAGGGCTACTGTGTTCAGTCCTTGCAGTGATCCACCCTTTGTTCAGATTGATGTAACAAGGGGGGAAATGTTGGAGTTAATATTACATATTTTATTTGGTATATAGGTTATTAATAACTAAATAAATGTTAGTAGTTAGGTTCGTTGGGAAGTTACATTCCTGTAAATAAGTTAGCACAAGAGTACATTGGCTTTATAAGTCATTGCAATGTAAATGTGAAATCATTTTGAATAAATCAATATTCTATTTTATAATTTTAATATTGTTGTGCAACAATGGTGTGATCTGGTTTTATTTGTATTGGCTCTACCATTTTCAATAACATTGAGGTGGCATTCTTTGGCCAAGTGTCGTCATCTTGAGGTGTGTGTAAGGTCATCATGTCAGGAGTTGCATATGACAAAGCCTACAAGAATTTAAGAGGGAGGTTGTATTGGAATATTGATTGGCATTATAGCAAACTTGGACAATTGTCATGAAGCATCTTTGAATGGTTTGAATAATGACAAATTGGGGCACTCAAGTTTGGGTGGTCAAATATGACAAAATATCACAATCTAAGATGTGTAGTCTATAGTTGCAATTTGGTGTCTTGGTTTGGGTGCCATACTTTCTTTGGTATTGCTAATGATTTTCTAAAACCATTCATAGTTTGATTTGCAAATGCTATTATGTTGCCGGAATTGTTCTAGAATTTTATGATGGTGATACTCTTGTAAAGATGCTTTGCAAGTGTATTGTAACCATGTTAAGATTACTGAAAAATACATTGGGTTGCTTTGGACTATGGGGTTTTTTTAATCCCAAATGGGTTTTCCCCATGTACACCTATATTGTGGTATATTTATATGTTTAATAAGTATTTATCCTTTCTGTAATTGTAAAGATCTTAAATTATTGCAATACTCTCCTCTAAGGTTAGTTTAAGAGGCCTTTCCACATACCTTGCTTCATTTCATATGCTCACACACATACATGTGCATGTGCTTGTGTGCATGTGTGTGTGGGCATGCATTATGTGCATGTTGTAGGCACGTTTGTGTGCATTCATGGGCATGTGTGCACACGTGTGTGCAGGTGCATGCACATGTGTGTGGGTGCATGCATGTCGGTGTGCATGTGTGGGCGTGTGTA
This sequence comes from Sequoia sempervirens, assembly GCA_007258455.2. NCBI lineage: Eukaryota > Viridiplantae > Streptophyta > Pinopsida > Cupressales > Cupressaceae > Sequoia > Sequoia sempervirens. The sequence goes on from VDFB02090726.1 coordinate 6,915, forward strand.
CATGGACATGAGCATGCAAGTGCGTGAGTGAATGTGTGTGTGGGCATGCATTATGTGCATGTTGTAGGCATGTTTGTATGCATTCATGGGCATGTGTGCACACATGTGTGTGCAGGTGAATGCACATGTGTGTGGGTGCATGCACGTCGGTGTGCATGTTTGGGCATGCATACATGGGCATGAGCATGCAAGTGTGTGAGTGCATGCATGAGTGTGCACTGTGCCAATGTGTGTGAGATTAATATCTTTCAGAAACTAGGGATTTTACAAATGTGCTGAGAAAACTAGGCTAGCAATCAGAAATAATGGTTGCAAAAAGTCCATGATGGTAACATTCTATTTACACAAAGTACAAAAGTGCAATCAAAATTCTTTGCTTGGGTTAAATGTGGGAAAAATTGGTAAACTAAAGAACAATGTCATATTTATAAAATAGTAAAACTATAGGCTTAAAAAGAGGTTTTGTTATGTCATGTCAAATATAGAGTGTTGAGATAAAAATAAACAAAATATATAAAAACAAAAATGCCAATCACAAGAACATGTGTAGGGTTTAAAAGCAAATAGCTTATATTTACATCTCTAACACTAATTCATCGATGAAAACACCATGGCTCCAAATCCTAAGACATCTCTATCACCGATTCATCCATAAAAACACCATGGCTCCAAATCCTAAGTCAAAGAAGCCATCTAGTGCTCTACTAAACAAGCTTGAATTAAAAAATCCTTATTAGGGTTTAAAATTTAACTTCTAAAATAGATCCATTCATAATTTATTTATTTTTTTTTAAATTAAAATTAAAATAAATGCCCTAACCCTTGTTGGCGTAAGAACTAGCACCTCTGGAGTAAAAGTTGATACGCACAGCCTATGTACACTACGCAATGAGTGCTCTTCAAATTAGGAGGGGAAGCTCCCTCGTTGTGCTTGACAAAGTATTTGCAAGGAAATAAACTAAACTAAATCCTGTCTTTTTGTTTCAGCTGTAGAGGCACAAGACTTTCTTGAAAGAACTTATACATTGCAGCTGAGTTTTCTCTGGTTTTGCAGATCTACCAACTACAACTAAACTAATCTATCCAATCTCCTCAAGAAAATCAGAGCATGAGGAAACGGAGCAAGGTTATGACTAACTGACGATAAACGTGTTTAGATTCTCTACTTGAAGGCAAGGTGGCGCAACTATCATCTCAATCTAAACAAGCTTATTGGGCACAAAACAGATTTGAGAATTTACCATGACAATTTTATGAAACCCTATGTGGCATAACACTTGATCATAACAGTAAAGACTCGCAAAACAGCTTTTATCATCAAAATCTTATGAAACCCTGTGTGGCATAACACTTGATCGTAATGACAAAAGATTCACAAAACAGATTTATCTAAACTATGAGAAGATTTACCATGATAATCTTATGAAACCCTATGTGGCATAACACTTGATCATAACAGTAAAGACTTCACAAAACGTTTTTATCATCACAATCTTACGAAACCCTATGTGGCATAACGCTTAATCGTAACGATAAAAAGATTCACAAGACAGATTTATCTAAACTATGGAAAGAATCCACCATTACAATCTCTTGAAACCCTATGTGGCATAACAATTAATCGTAATAGCGAAGACACATGAACAAATACCAAAAGAGCAATATTGAGGGCAAGGTAGGCGCAGCATATATTTCTCTCAAGCAAAAGTTATTTACAAATGAGCAAAAGCTCTTATTTATATACATCAAGGTGTAGGTAACCCTAAAATCACCTTGAGTTCACTACAGTTCTGCAATGCATGCAAGTTATGCGCCAAACCCTAATGAAGTAAACTATACAGTTAACTGGAAAGCTACCATCAGTTAACTGGTACAAATAACCTAAAATGGACCATGTGCAAGCATGCACGTCCTTATTTAAAGCAAAGTTAACTGGCCACTACCTTCAGTTAACTGGAAACCCTAACCCTAACTCCTGTGATTTATATTCCAAGGATGAGATAAGCATGCATTAGATCAGCAAGTAAACTCAAGACTGAAAGTCGAGTTAACTGCTACTCATGACTCAACCCTCGAAATTAACTGCAGGTTCCAACTGGCAGATCACTCCATGTCAACTCGGTCTAACACTTTGACCAAGAACTCATCGATCTCTCTGTCATCTGGCACTTTAACGCTGCTCAAAACAACAGTCTGTTTCTTTAGTTCTCTGCCACTTTCTGTAATTGTGTGCATGCCATCTTTACATTCCTCAGTCGCCTTTCTGAAACTGGCTGCAATCACTGAAATATTCTCTAACCTAGGCGCCATAGGTTCACCTTCAAGGCTGTCACGAATCAGCTTCTCGAACTCTGCTTGAACTTTATCCAACTCAACATACGTGCCATCTTCCAGAAGATAATGACACGGAATCTGAACAACGAAGCCACTGACCAGTGCAAGTACTCCAACCACATCATCCTTGAGTGAAAACAATTTAGTAGAGATCTTCTCACATATTTCTGTTCTGAGAAGGTGCTGCTCTCTCCAAATAAAAACTTTGTCTTGGTCCTCAACAATCTCCAAGGCATCATATGCAACTGATAACTGAGATACCAGAACACGATCCTTTGCCAAGTTCTCTGCAACTGCAATCTCAAGCGACTGAACACCCTGACGGAGTTTATGCGCATCACTTCTCAACTGATACAGATCTGCAAGAAGAGTTTTACCAGCAGCAACTAAATTATCAATCCAGTTGTCTAAAAGTCTGCCATGACTAACCAACTGATCCAATTTTTGTTGTTCTGCAGGTGTATGCTGAGGAAGAACAGGTGCTCTACTCGAATTCCCATGAACAAGATCAGAAATGTATCGACGAAGTTGACCAATTTCAGCTTTAAGTAATGCCTTATCTTCTCCATCTTTGGTGATACGCTCTTCAAGATTATTGGTAACAATCTTAAGAAGAGATACATCTGTCTCTCGTGTAGTCCTGCCAAGATTAGCCTTAGTGAATGTAAAGTCACCAACTTCGACTTCATCTAAGCTTTTACCCTCTGGAGGAACGGCAACTTCAATAACAATTTCTGATTCTGGAGTCTTCTCAATGTGCACCTGTTTCTTTATCTTCTTGTTTGACCTTCTCTGATAAGGTTCACCGAACTCAGATAAGTCAAGGTTGTATGAAGGTTCACGCCTCTGTCTCCCTAAAGACTTCTCGAGCCAACAAGACTGAACAATATTCTCAATTCGCGGAGAGACTGTCCCTGATGTATCAACCTGTGGTGGTTCAGGTGTCTCCGATCCAGCTTGAATTGGTGTCTCAGGCTCAGAACTTATGTCAATAGGCTGTACATGAGGTGAACTAGGAGGTGAAACATGAGGCTCGGCCTGAATAACTGTCTCTACCGGAACCTCAGGAACATTTTCAACTTGTTTCTGCTTCCTCTTACCAGTAGCTCTTTTCCCTGTGTTTCCACTAAGTCTAACCCCTTCAGGAGGTATTATAATGGCCTTGACTCTGGGTCTTGCTCTAGAAGTAGAAGGCAACGAAGAGAAATCCTTTGGCGGCTCTGCTACAGGAACTGACTTCCGTGTACGTTTGCTCTCCAAGAACAACTTACTAGTCTTGATAACTGATCTGGAAACCTCTTCAATAGAAATATTCTCCTTGGCATACCAATCAGGTGAGCGAAGTGGCTGCCGAGCAACTTGATCCTTGACATATGAATTGAGTAGAACTTCTCCATCATCATCCGATAGACCATCAACATCTTCTGACAGGTAATCAGAGAGCTGACCAATAGTGAGTCTACAGTAGTGACGACGACGAACCTCGAATTCATCTTCACAATTAGCCCAGAAGTCTTCAAGTGCTGGCGCATGTGCAATCCTTCGCTCTAACCGATCTGCATAATGACCGAGAGGATCATAGGAACGCCGTTCAGTGTAAGTCTTGAGTTTGAACCTTTCTATCTCAGTAGACATAAACCTGGCATCTGTCGCTGCATCGCATGTGAAAATTCCCAATGTGAATGGAAAATTAGCCGCAGTCTTATGACGACTACGAAGAAAGAAATGGACATGCTGCATCTGTCTGAGGAACTCCATAAAAATGAGCTTATCTGAAGGGTATCTCGGTAACATCAGGGGCTCTCCAACATATCCATAAACGCGGATGTATGTAAAAGTAGGGAACTGGATAAACCAATCTGCCCAAGTCTCCATCGCTGATTTGGCCTCAGCAGAAATGCGAATGTGCATCTCGTCATCAAGATCTCTCACGGTTCTCATGAAAAAGTGATCATTCACTGCTCGGAAATCCTGCTCGGATTGAGAAAACTCCAACTGAGGATAATACTCATGAACATGCTGAACACCGAGAGTGCCATTGGTTTTAAGAAACCTGTAGCTACCTTGAAAAGCAACCAAGTAAACCAAGTAGGATATCATATGAAACTCATGATACTTGAGAAAGTTAGTAATTTGCTGATGTAAGCAATCACTAATCAGCATAGCCCAATCAAAATGCTCTGTTCCATCAAGAATTCTGGTAATCAGGTAAAACATCCATGGACGAAAAGTGCTGGCATCTGATTGACCAGTAACTCGGTTAAGTAAAGTTATCAAAACAGCAACTTCCTCTTTAAATTCACCGCGACCAACCTTCTTAGGCAAATTAGTCTTCTGAACTGTCAACCATTTCTGAGCAACTTTCCTTTGTGAACGTTGTTGATCAGCATTCCATATCTTCTCACAAGCCTCAAGAACCACAGTGAAGTTATCTGAACGAGAAGGAATAGCAAAACATTTCTCTATGTCCTTCGGATTGAGACTGCAAACAACCCTCCCGTCTACTGATCTGATTTGTCGTGAAGACGAGTCATAATGCTTAATGCAAGCAAGTACAAACTCAAGATTGAAAGTAGTAACAGGAATAGATGCCGCTGCCAGCAACCCGGAACGCTCAAGATTCCTCAACGAATTGCTACCAACATTCCCCAAACTGCTCAGATTGACCACTGGATAAACATGATTCAGGTCTGTATCTGACGTTTTGATGAAATTATGTGTAAGGGCTGATTTCACCTTGTAATCAATAAGATTGAACTGCATTTTGAAAATGATGACTTTTGACTGTAAAGTCGAATATATTTGGAGAACTTTCTGAAAACCTCTGGACAAAGCTAAAAATAGCCTCTGACGAAAGAAATTTTCGAAGTTTTTCTGGAACATGGGTTTTGTGCACAACTGAATTCTAAACAAACCCAGATAACTGGATTCTTGAAAAAATGTGTTTCAAGCCACATGCAAAGAGATTCTCGGAAAAAGGCACAGAGCTTCAGAACGAAGACTAGGGGCGATTTTCTCGAAAAAATCTAAGACGTGGGTCTTGCTGTATATGCTGAAATATGCGAACCCAGATGATCAGTTTCTAAAAAAGTGTTGAGTTTCTTTGACATGCGAAGAAAGTACCTAAGGCGAGAAATAGAAGAAATAAGACAGAAGATAGAAAGTTTTGCTTGTCTGCTTCTGAAAAATCTGCAAATCTCTTCTCTGGAATTTGATAAAACCTGCATGCAAAGTGGAAATAAAGTCTAGAATCGCCTTCCTCTGAACAATCTGAACTCGTTGCTTCGAAAAACGCTGAAATCGGACACCTGTATCACCTTAAGCTTGCTGGTCGCTCAAGAAAAATACAAACTTCAGAGCAAAAGATGATGAAATAATGGATGCCATGGCTAAAATATATAGAACTTCATCATTGAAATTCGCATTAAGCAAGGAATGCATGAAAAATGCGCTTGGCTTCTAATTGGACCCCATTTCTAGTTAACTAAAACTTGAATATGCTAAATAAAGAGCCATGCATTAGGGTTCGCCCTTCAACACTTCAGTTAACCACTCTATACGAGTTTGACTTCAGTTAATCATCTTCATTGAGTTCGCCATCCTTCACACTTGCTTTGGATTCACCAAATTTGACCTAAAGCGACCCTTTTGATAACTTCAGTTAACAATCTTGATTGAGATGAGGAATTCGCCATCTTCATACAATAAACAATCTAAAAATAGCGACCCTTTTGGAACTTCAGTTGGCCTTCCTTGAAAAGTGTGTATCTTCACCAATTCATGCTTCACTATTCAAACCTAAATATGGCGACCCTTTTGGAACTAAAGTTAACAACTTCATGCGCCATACTTCACTAAAATATGCTTCATCATTCAATTTGTCCCTCTTGAACTCCAGTTGACATTTAATGAAGCGCCATCTTCACTAAAAACTTCACAACTGCAACCAAATTCGCCATGCATGTGGACTTTAGTTGACATTCAGTGATAATCTTCAGTTAAGTGGACATGCAATCAAGTTAACTCGACATGCAAGATAGTTAACTGAACATGCAAACTAGTTAACTCGACATGCGAACTGAAAGATCACTCAATATGCCAAAATACGAACTGAAGATGACAACCCAGAAATCGTTTAGTCCAACTGCAGTCAGAACTCCAGTTAAGGCGTCCATTCAACTCACTTTCGAAAATTCAACTTTGAACTCTCAAGCGAAATCCAGACTTAGCCAAATTTCATGAAAATTTAAGCTAAAACCTCTGTCGGGACCTCTGTTCATCCTCTGACACTGGTTGACTGACTCCTCTGATTGACTGGCTGACAGGTGCATCGCGAAGCTAAGCAAAAATTGACCAAAAGATATCTTGAGAGTGTACGTCATAATACTGACATCTGAAGGCTTCCAAGCGCCTTTTGCAAAAGCTGCGCTTTTTCTCAGACTTAGTCAAATTTTGACTTCTGCATTTCATACGAAGGGAAAAATAAATCCTTCATAACTTTCATTTTCTTAACTTTCAGGACTGGAACTCAGGTTCACTGCGTAGCTGACATCATTCTGCATAGCAACTGCAAAGGTACATTTCCCAAGAAAACAATGTCTGAGGGGTGAAAAACAAGGGCGCCTTTTTTCCAAAGCTGCTCTTTTCATTCCAGACTTAGCCATTTCTCGCTTTCATCTCGTTTTGCGCTGTATCTTTTGTAACTGGAACAAAACAGGTCCGTTTGACAAGCTTGATAGTTCACTGCGAAGCTGACGTGATACCAGACAAATGTCTGCTGGAGGTGACAAACCCTAAAAACAGGATCTGAGCCCCTAAAAGATAGGGCGCCTATTTGAGAATGTGCTCCCTTCTCCAGAGATAGAAAATTTTGACGATTTTCGTTCAAATTTTCACTTTTCTTAAATTCCTTCAGCAACAGACTGACATGACACTGACACCAACTCCATATTTAAGAACCCCAAAAACGACCTTCTGTCATCACTTTAACAGGATTAAGACTCAATTAAGCAAAATGCCTTAGTGAAGCAAAAAATTTGGTTTTCGGTACAACAACCCTAACACTAAACTAAAACTTCTCAATCTTCCTATGGTCTGTATTTCTCTGCCTCAATTGTAAAAGTGAGCCTAAAAAAGAGATAGGTATATGTGAAATAAATTCAAAATCACTTTTTGCAAAACTCGGCAAACAATATTGCAAACGTGATGATCACATTTTTTTTTGAAAGTGATACAACTATGATAAAACAGTCAGCTCACAAAAACAAACCATTATTATTTCCATGATTATTTCAAACCAGAAATATCTAAATGAGAGCAGAACCCAATCAAGCTATGCAACTGTGCACAAGGAAAGGAGCCCCATGGGATGGTTCATTCTACAAGGAGACTGGTGTAGTGCTTGGCAGGGACTCTTTTTCTGGAGCTCTTCCTTCAGGATACGTAGAAGGATGACATCGATGAGCTCTTGTTTGATATTTTTTTCATGTCCTAGTGGATTATCCACAGAGGGGCAGTTAGCTAATTCCACTGTTTCCAGTCTTTTTAATGTATTTAGCAACAAGTCCGTAGCCAGGAAAATATTTTCTCGTTGTCGTTTGCCTTTAAATTCCATAGACGTGTTAGGCTGATTCTTAACTGCAGTCAGCTGCTGTATTAGACTGATAATCTAATGATTTTGGAAACTAGTTGATCATGTCCACATGAAGTCAGGAAATGAAATGAGCCTCTTGTACAATCAACCATAATCAGGCCCTTTTGTATACCATTGTACAAGGTGAGATGAGAAAGTAATCCTTAGATCCCTATCTAAGAATGGAAAACATGAACCTTTTCATCTTCAAGATTTGACATATAGTGTTCTTCATGTGTAGTGAGAACAACCACTGTGTCAGGTTCAGCATCGAGCACATCTACTAATTGTTAGGCATTGCAGGACAATTTCACTCACACACTAAGTGGGCTTGTCAGGAGCAAAATTCATAATTAGAGCACTTGAAAAATTTACGGAATTTCACACCACTTGCCAAATTTGCTTGAGATTTCTTATCTCAGATTGTTTCTTTTGTGGTGCCCAATTAGATTGATTATCATTAGACATTGGCAATTGTGCTGAAGTTGTTTCTTGAGGTCAAGATTGGCAATAGTATCTCTGTATTTCTTTCTAAGGTGTTGCTCTCATCATGGGAGCTTCAATATGGAACATTTCCTCAATTGTGGCGGCACATCTGCAGGCATCCAAAAAAGTGTTAATGGTGAAGAATTTCAACATTTGTCCAGTAATGCGACTTAAGGCCACTCCATAATCAAGAATATTTTTACAGAGTGTGGTGGATCACTAATTTTCCAGCCAATGTATGAAACGTATTCATTGAATTCTATAAGGTCCGGTTACACCCTTGTCACCTAAGTCACAAGGTTCGAATTCGAGTTTGAGTTCGACAACATCGAAATTTGAATGAGTTCAGCAAAGAAAAAATTCGAAAAAAAACAAATTTGGCATTAAATTCGCCTTATGTAATTTTTTTTTGTGTATTATGTGTAGAGTGAACAGCAAGATACATAGCCCTATGTAATTTTTTTTTTTAAAGAAATATAAGTAATATATCCACAAAATTGTCAAAATAGTTTAACATTGATAAATAGATTAATATAGTACCATTTTATTAAAAAAATTGCAAACCCTAGAAATCGCTTTAAAAATCCCTAAAAAGCAATTTTCAATAATATATTTTAATGAAAACAAACAACGCTTTTTTCATATGAAGAAATTCTAACAAATTTCAAATTAATATTTCATATTTGATAAAATTCAAACTCCATGCATAAAGTTTGCCAAACCTTGTGACTTAGCTTGTCACAATTGCTGCCACTCAAAATACTTGTCACAGCAGCCACATACAGCTTTCATAAGCTCATTCTATATCCTACTCGATTCTTCAATGTCTTCACACCTCTGGCCGTTCATCTCCATGTATGTACCTCAGCAACCTAGGAAATATCTTTGTCAAGACACGGCATTCCACAGTAATAAACCTTCCAGTCAACTAATGTAGAATGCCTACATTATAAGAACAGATCTAAGCATGTTTGGTAAACACAATGTAAGAATTGAAAGTGCAAAAATAAAAAAAGGAAACAAAAAAGCAATCATGTGAAACGATAATTGATATTCATAATTTTTTTATTACAAAAGGAGATGAAAGCTCCTTATAAAGAAATTTACAAGGCTATGTTTCTAAAAAGAAACCATCATTAACAAAAGCTAACTAAAGCGGAAAACCGAAAGATACTAAAACAACTAAAGCGTAACTAAAGTTACCAAAAACTAACTAAAGCTAAGATGACCATTAATATTACATTTAATATTTTAATACCCTCCCTTAATGGTCATCGTACAAACATAAACTTAGTCTACCCATATTCTTCTGGAAACGTATCATAGATGATTGATAACTGGAGAAGCATAACCGCCACGCGATTACAAATCCTTTCTCACAGAACAATCAAATCAAGACATCAACACTCGAAAACAATGAGCTTCCTTTGCTTCCAGGTAGTATAACTTTTTCCATTGAACGTTGGACAAAGTAGCCAACCCTCCCATTTTCCAAAAATGAGGTAACACTATGATTAGCTGGCACAAACCCTGGACAATCAGCTAGCACAACTCACGAACTGTAAGATTTTTCATAAAAACCTTCGAAAACTCTAAAAAAGTAAGATTTTTTTAGAAAAAATTCTCAAAAAACTACAAAATTTTATAGAAAATTTTTCAAAAATCTTGTAGCAAATTTTTTCAAAAAAAAAATTCAAAAAACTCTTTGCAGAATTTTTGTTTTTCCCAGAAAAATTCTGTCAAAATTGGCTCAAAAAACAACCCTTCAGGGTGTCATGAAAACACGATTTTTGCAAAATCGCCTAGAAACACTGATGAAAATGCCCAGTAAATCTAAAAAAACCCTTTCACAAACTGGCACAAGCATAGACTTCAATCAGCAACCCAGAAATCTTCCAAAAATTTGGAAAAAAACTCCACGATTTTTAGGTAAACACATCCAAGAAAAGAAAATGCCCAGTAGCCACGAACCAGAACCCGTCACAATTTGCCATGAAAAGAGAACAGGTCGCCCACAATCTTCAACGAACAACACCCAGAAATAATGCAAATCCACACAACCAAAGAAGATAGGATCGCACCAAACAGCAAACTGGAATCACAAAATCTCCAAAAAAAACTTCAAAACCCGTCAAAAAAACGACATGAAACCTTGCAGAAAACCGCCAAAAAACCAAAGGATCATAAAACCCTAGGCAAGCTGAACAACCACAAACTCAAAAAAAAAATTGTGAAAACCCACAAAATGCAGAAATTTATATCAAAACCCTAGCTATTCGAGTTTAGAGCCAGGCATCCAATAATTTGCAAACCCTTGATTTCGAGCAGAAATTTGCCCAGGCTGGCACGAAATAACCTAGCAAAGAAGCGGTAACGACTTTTTATAGTCGCGAGTATAGTTGGATCACAAAGGAACCTGCGATCTTAAAAGAAATCAGCACCATGAAATGTAGAATGCCCGCGAAAAAGATAGAGCAGAAAACGACACGATTTTCAGATAAAAATTGGTCGCCCAGAAAAGAGATCACTCCTCAAAGAAAACGCTCATACGTTCTTTTAAAAATGCGATTTCCGACGCAACTTTTAACCACAATTTTTGATAAAAAATTTAAAAACCCCACAAACTTCACAAGTCCGTGCCCCAAAAATCAAGTAGAAACTCACAAACCAGGAAAACACAACATGCAGAATAAAGAATGCTTAAAGACGGCACCAAAAACGCACAGGAAATAAACCCATGCCTCAGAAAACCAACACTGGAAGTCGTGACTTGCAGAAAACGACGCCTAGAAAGACGACGCGAATAGGAATAACGATGCCTTCAAACCTGCATTTTTCACTCAACAAAAAGGCACGATTTTTACATACAAACCCGCAAAAATCAAATACAAGAAACCCTTGAGAATTATTGTAGCAAAGTCCACGAAATCTCCTGAAAGCAAGTCTAGAAACCCTCCAAATATTGGCTTCGTAAAGCCCTTCAATTTTCAGAAAAATCGATTCACAAATAAAATCTTAAAAATTTAATTTTCTTTGATTTTTTAAATCGGCTAAAAAAAAACATCTAAGAAATTTTTAAAACTAATCAGGTTCGAGCCTAAGCTCTGATACCATGAAAAGATAATTAATATTCATAATTTTTTTATTACAAAAGGAGACGAAAGCTCCTTATAAAGAAATTTACAAAACAATGTTTTTAAAAAGAAACCATCGTTAACAAAAGCTAACTAAAGCAGAAAACTGAAAGATACTAAAACAACTAAAGCATAACTAAAGTTACTAAAAACTAACTAAAGCTACCATTAATATTACATTTAATATTTTAATATCATGTATTTTAACAACTATACTTCATTAAATTGAAAGTAGCTCTGAGAAAAGGTTTTAAATCCTTGGTATAAAGATAAGTGAAAAAGCTCAAGAAAGGACAGAAACTAACCAAGGCACATCTCAGATTTTTTTTATAACACATATGATACAGATCAAGCAACTAATGGCTATGGGAAGTTCAGGCAGTTCAATTTTTGCTTTTACCAGACTGAATTTATAAGTGACATTGGCATCCCAAAGTTGCAAAGGTCTTAACATATTTGGCATTGAAGAGGCTTGGTGCCACATATGTAAGGAAGCAATGCCCGAATAAATGTGCTGATGTTTGCCATAAGATGGAGTCGAATTCTATTAGCACCAAATGTTGATGCCAATGTCAGTTTTGGTGCTATCAGTATTATGTCAATGTTGTGATTGGTATCATCACACCAGAACTAAGAAGACTTTGGCATTATCACTTTTGACTCTGGACTTGATGCTGGTTGGCACTGGAACTGATACTGGAAGAAGCAGAGAGGTTTTTCCTTTATGAAGAACTTATCAAGTATTTAGCGTCCAAATGATTTGTTCCTCTAGAATGAAATTGTCATATCCCCTTTTCCCATAAGATTCTGAATTACCTGTAAGCCCATTTTTCTTTTCCCATGGGCTTAGGGAGAGTAACATAGGGAAATGTAAGTGTTTAAATTGGGCACCCAAATTATGGGGCCAAAGGTGTTATGTAACAAGCTGATCATTTTTAAAATGGTGTTGGTCAAGGTTTCTGTGCAGGTTTATTTTTGAGGGAAAGGAAAAGAATTTGAAAATTGCATATTTAATCAAAATATAGACTAAGAGAAGGCATGCTTATTTATCCATTGATTTCACTTGAATAGATTGGACATCCTGTTTGTCTATCATTGGAGATTGGAGGATGGAAACCCCTAATTTTCATAGCTAGTTAATGGACGAAAACCCTTGAACCAGTCTTAGCAGTCTCACATAGGGATTGTATTTGGGCTTCACTGATTTGCTGTTTGGGCAGCTCCTACAGTGCCTGTCCATCTGAAGATGTAGGCAGCTCTCTTAGCGCCTAGGAATTGTAATTCTGATTGCTATGGATTTGCCATATCACTGATAATAATATTGCTGCTGTTCTTGAAATTTTTGGCAAACTGAATTGTGTATAAGTGTAATTCTTCATTGTAATAAGAAGATTAAACAGTTACTGCAAACTGCTGTGTCAATTGATCATTTGATCATTTTGCAAGTGTTTATCATTCATTTCTGCATGTGTTGTTAAATATATTGTGTTGCTGTAGATCTGATTTGAAATAAGATTTAATCATTGGTATCCCGTGGAGTTAATTCAATTAGAAACATACAATATCCCTGATCGGGGATATTACAAAAATGATCATCACCCTAGTGGTTGTCAGAACCAAGAAGTGTCAAGCATACTCAACTTCTGTGCAAATAGATTATCAAGGCCATAGAAAGGATATAGCATGGAGAATCCTTCTAGCCTTTAGGCCACGGTGTTGTTGGTCAAATTCAAATTCTAGTCACCCCAATTATTGATCTTATATAAATTCTTTTAACCATCTTGTCACCCCAGGTTTTGATCTTTTTAAAATTCTCTTAATCATCTCTTCACCCCAATCCCCATTAAAGCTTTCAAATTCGTTATCATCTCCAGCAATTCAAAGAAAAGGGAAAATATCAAACCAATCTTCATTTGGTAAGGATACAATTTAGAATTAGGCTGTCCTTTAGAAATCAATCACTTAAAGTGGTCTCTAGTGCTTTAAAGTAACTGTTTCCCTTTGACAGCAGACCCATGGTTTTCTGCTTGAACTTCTACAGATTAGGGGATCAAAATGATGAAGGATTTGTAATATTATCAACTTTGTAATTATAATATGTGGCAAGAAATTAGAGTTTAGGCTTTATAATCTAGACAGAGGTATTGTAGAAAGAATTCAGGAGCTCAGCACAACTTCATTATCAATCCTTGATTTGCTATTGGTGTGATTAAGATAGGAACGTTGGAAAAACCTTTCTTAAGACACTGTCCAAAGGATGCCTATTCATGACTTTTGTCAAACCTGTGAGCTGAGGCTTGAACAATGAAATTGCAGCTTCCAAGACTGTCATTTGTGACAGTCCTAAATATTTTTGAGCATATTTTTCTGTTAGCCCCAAAGCCCAGTCTGCATGACAAAGGACTGAATTTTTTTATAGGGCTTCTATGACATCCTAGGACCTAAACAATTTGAAAGTTCTCTTAAGAATTTTTTGCATCGCTAATATGCTGAATTTTTTTATCATGGCATTGTATCCATACTGAAATGTAATGTTGTAAGGAAACCCTGAAGTGAAAGAACCAATTGTAGGCACACAAATGACCCAATCCTGACACAAGCAGTACAATCTTATAACAGTACTGGGTTCAATGAATCTGATAAGTCGAATGAGTGTAATCTAAATCCATAGAAGAGTATCCATTAGAGCATAAATCTGGTGCCATCAGCAACAGAAATTCTAGGTCCAACAACAACTATTCAAGTTGTAGTAAAAAATGATTCAGTTGGAACTATGATCATCATGGTTGGTCTGCCTGCTATTGAGTCACTGGCCTTTCACAGTTTCAGGCTTTTCCAGCATGGAGATGGAACCCACAGACCTTTCACACATCGCCCCATTGCAAATGGGCCCTCGGTTTTGTTTTAGGGTTTAGCTTTGAGTGGCAATTTCATAATCTCTGTTACCCTGGAATTTCATGTCAAAGTCTAGAGTCATCACCCGAGCCAAGTTGAGAATTTGAGCCTAAACTGAACATGAACGTTATAGAAGTGCTTAGAAGACCCGGTAGACGAGGATCGCCTGTGCTTTCGCTCAATTCTGATACTTCCTATTTTTTAGGGATTCTACTTTTTTGCTTTTTGCTTTTTTCGTTTTTGGCATTTCTGGACCAATCTGGAATTTACTATTTTTAGAAAGTTGCTTTTTGCTTTTTCTATTTTTAGTAAGTTTCTATTTTTAGAAAGTGCTAGGTCTCAATCGGCACCGTGTCATGTCCCCAAATTGGAGGTATGGTGATTTAATTAAATTATTTAATTAAGTTGTCCAAATTATTGATAATTTATGAGGATAGCTTAATTGATGATTTAATTAAATCAAGAGATGTTATTAAATTAATTATTTATTAAGTTATTCCCATAAAATAAAATATCAAAAGGGATGACTTATTATTTAATTAATTTAATAATAAAAAGTGACTTAAGTGACTTAATAATAAAATAATAAAGTAATAAAGTCACTTAAGGAATATTTCTGGAATCTTCTAGAAGTCTCTTGGTGATGAGGTTGAAAAAGTATAAAAAGAGGCTTGGGCTATGCATTTGGACATCTTGAGTTGCAAACACTTTTCTACTACACTGCTGAAGCTGAATGCTTAGCTTATTGTTTTCCAGTCTTCGTTTGTGAAAGACCAAACCTAGCTGGTTAAGTGCCAATTTCGGTTGTGCAACACCAACCCTAGTTGGATAGTGGAGGAAGATACTTCAGTCTTTCTCATTGGACTTATTGCAATCATTGGAGGTCATTTTTGGAGAGATTTATGAGATATTTTGAGGTCTGTAATTTTGCTTCAATTTGCAGACCAGCCATGGAAGGATTAGCATTTTCATTCATTACTCTTCATTGAAGCTTCATCTCTTTGTGGGTATTGGAGGGATCACTTTCTCTTGCGAAGACAATCATTTCTATAACAATTTTGGAAGCCAATACTGCTGTATTTATTTTTCTAAAAAGTTGCCAGGCAAACCAAGGGCGACCTCTTGGCAAGGGGGCGATTTTAGTTTTGGAGGCACAATAAATTCCAATAAAATTTGTGTGGCATTGCTGGGCATAGAGAAGGGTTGACACACCTTCTTGAAGGAAAAATTCAGCTTCATCAAAGAGAAACGAGCTTATTTGTGGGTGCTGCTACAAAACCAGGTTCTTCATTTCTGAAGTTATTTTGCATTTAGTGTCTCATTTACATTAGGGATCATTTGCTGGTATAATCAGCATCACGACAATGTAATTACAGTCATATTATGAACAATCAAATTGCATATGTAAGGCTGTCATGAGTATGGTAGTTGGCATTGATAGTTTCAGTCATATCTATATTGTAATAAGTCTGATTGCACTTCATCTACAGCTTGTAATCACTTATATTTCATTGCAATATCATATTGGAGATATAAGGAGTTTGCTGGTCATTTATTTGACAAAATGTCTTTTACATGTAATTGCATTACTTTGTGTTAGTTTTCATGCCAAGTGTTTGTGAAAATTCCTCTTGGCTGTAGGTGTGCATTTGCATTTAGAAATTCATTTATATGCACTTGAAAACACATAAAGAGTTGCATCTTCATTTTAGATAATTGCATAGTCATCTTGGAAGATATTTACAAGCATTTATTCATCATTGCATCAAGACAAAAGAAAGCAAAGCAATCTGAAGCTTATTATCAGCAAGTTGGGTGTTGCAAGCAAAGTGTTTGTCAAAATTCCAAGGGCAGAAAATCAGTAATTCTGATCAGATTTTAAAATTTTACACACCGAGTCGAAAGTTCCCACATTTAGAAGCAAAATAAAGCATAAATCTTAAAAAATCGAAAAATCATGAGAAAAGCAAAGAAAAGCGATGCAAAAATCGAAAATCAATTGAAAATCAAGACCTTCAAGGAAGAAAAATTCAACTAAAAAATCAAGTAAAACGCAGAAGAAGATTATAGGTAGTGAGTTTGCTCATAAGTCCGAGAGGTGTGCCCCATTAAGAAATCCAGCTTGAATCATGAAGAATCCATTTAAAAAATTCATTCATCAAAATGAAATCCAGCTTAAATCTTGAAAATCCACCAAAAATTCGCCCATTTGAAAAGTCTCTTTGCCAAATTTGCCTGTTCAAAGAAATCCAATTGGATGATTCAATTCCAGTTGGCAAATGTATCTAAAGGTGAAAATTGGCTAAGGCAAATGAAAATTCGAATTGGGACTTCAAGAATTCCAAGATGAAGTCAAAATCCAGTTGAAAGGATAAAAGTTCCAGTTGAAAGTCGAATTTCCAAGAAGAAAATTGAAAAAATTTCTAAGGCAAAGACTCACCTTGGTAAAAGGAGAAAATCCAGTTATAAAGTGGATTAGTCCACTTAGAAGTCGATTTTTCCAAGGCAAGAGGAAATAAAATAACTTAAGTTTTTTATTTAAAAATTAAAAACTTAGCAAGCAAGCAAGAAGGGACACCTTGAAAAATCAAAAAGAAGATAAGATTACTTTTTGCGTTTTAAAACAAAGCACCCAATCAGAGAAGAGGTCGACCCAGGCCAATAAGGAAACTTTTTATTATAAAAGAAGTGCTTGAGAGTTTATTTTTTTCATTATTCACAAGTTAAATTTTCTCACAGGCAAACTTCTCTCAGCCAAAAGCATCCTTCTTCTTTTCTTCTTGAGCTGCAAGTTACATTAATTCCAAAGCACAAGGTTGGATATTTTTCTTCTATTTTCAGATTTCTCATGCAACTACAAAATCATAGCTGGCGAATTTGAAGAAGGAAAAAGGAATTTTTATATTGGATTCACAAAAAACTTTAGTTTTTAGCTTTAAAAGTCCAGTAAATTATTTAAAAAATTCTTTGAAAGTTCTTTTAAAAAAAGATAAAGGCTGGTAAAATTCCATTTTATTGAAATTTATTATCCAACCAGCCTAGACAGTCGAGTTCTAGAATTTTTTAATTAATTTATTTAAATATTCTCCAGCCATAAAATCGCCTTCTTTACAATTTGTGAATATTTTTCTAACTTCGTGCTTCGTACAGGTGAGATGTCTGCCTTGAAGAACGTAGGAGTTAGAAAGAATCAACACTTGAAGAGGAAATGGCAAGTTGGAAGGAAAGTCCACCCAAGCCAAGGAAGGCATGGCATGAGGTTCATGAAGTCTGCCTAGCCAAGAGGAGAAAAAATTCAGAAAATTGACTAAGTGTTGGAAGGAAAACAAGAGGAATAAAAAGGAAAAGTAAAGAGGAAGTGAATAAAATCCTTGTCCAAGGATGGAATTTGTCCTACATAGCACAAGCCGGATTCAGAATTGAAGGCAAGTCCACAGGAAAAGTTCATTCGAGCATCGAGATGGCCAAAATCTTGGCTAAATGTTGAATAATCCGCATGAAGGTGTTACAAAATGAACTTGAATAGCCAAAATTTGGCTAAGTATGGGAAATACTTCACAGAGAAAATTCCAATTTCCTCCATTGTGGCGAAAGCACAGAGGCATTCTTCTTCAAATTCAAGGCACTTGAAAGAATAGTTAGACATCTTGGGGGGATTTCATCTACAATCCCAAACCTATTGAAGCAACCAGGGCAACTTCTTGAAGGATTTCATCCCCTAAAGAATTAAAGACAAACTCTCAATCAGAATCAGATGGTGACAGGAAGAGTGTTCTAAACAAATTTCCGCACTTAGATAATTTCTTGACACAAATTGGATAATTCAGAGAGGAAATCCAAAGGAATAGCACCAATCCAACTCAAGGCGCTTGTGGGAATTTCAAAGCAATCAAGAAAGAAAACCTTAATAACTTCAAGTCTAAACATGTGCTCCAAGGCGAGACTTCCAATACAAGTGAGAAGAAGAAATCAAAGTCTCAAAAGGAATCCAAGATCAAAGCCAGGAAGAAACGAGCACAAAGGACAGAGTCATCGGCAAGGAAAATATTCTAAGGCAAGAATATGGAAAAACGAACAAAGTGACCAAGGCGGACATCCAACCTGCTGAAGTGGCACCTCAACCAATCAAATTGTTCCAAGTCAGCACATCCAGATTCAACAACTTTCTATTTTATTGTGGGTTCATATTTGGCAAAAAGGACAAGTATCCTTGAGTGTAATTTTCTCATTGGTCGAGAAGGAGTTAGCTATGGCAAGCCCTAATTAGGGTTTTATTTTAATCTCGGTCATTGATTCTAAATCAATCTTGGCCATTGAATTGTAATTGAGGAGCCTATAAATTGAGCTCACTCCTCATTTGTAAAAAAGGGGGAGCATGTTGCAAAACATGTGGAGATAAGTAATTGTTGCGTACGATTGCCAAAGTAATAAGTAATGCATGCATTGTTTTGATGGTGATTGCTTCTCTTATTTTGGAGTTGGCATGGTTCTTATCCCTCATCATAGTTTAGATTTTATTTCATGTATGTTAGAAGAATGCAAGATCTGATAAGTATTGATTTATGGTGAATCTTCCGCTCATACTTTCTTTGAACAAATGATTTTCGTTCAATGCGTAAAGTTAGCCTGAGCTTACTTTGTGGATGCTTAACTTCTGTTTGAATAAATATTGTTCAATTTGATGGTAGTTATTCATGACGTGAAAATTATAAGCACACTCCCTTGAAGATTGCACCCACTTTGTGTAGTTGTCGTTGAGCGTGGCGAAGCAAAGCGTGGTTACTAGTTTCACCAAGTCAATACCGTCTCTTGAATTCTTAGGAAGTAGATTAGAACTTCTAAACCCTTATCTCCTTTTTTAGTTTGTTTGAAAGACCCAAACAACAGAGCTTCATTACCTAAACCTTCATTGTGAATTGAACAAGCCTAGCATAAGTCCCTTTGTGAAATCAGCATATCACATCATCCATTGAGCTTGTCCATCACCAAGACCTAACATAAGGAACCTTGGAATCGGCCATATGATCTCTCAATTCAGTAATAACAATGGTGGTTTTTCAAGAGAGGATAGGGTGTCTTGGGCATTTCATTCCTGGATTGTTTGGTGTCACAAACGGCATCAACGAACTCCAATAGTTATGTAATATCAATATGGGGCCCTCTTGTAGGTTATATATATTGAGGGAATCCAGTTCTCTCTGATGTTCAAGATTTTATTTCATATCCCTCAATCCTATGGTATCCTGTTTTTTTTCTGAACTCAAATGGAACTCATAACTTAATACTGCAGATTTTTGGCCAAAACGTAAATCAGGGGTTTCTCCAACAAGGGACTCAATTTCTTTGCTATTTTTTCAAGCATGCACATCTGCAAAGTTGCTATAGATTCACACTGAAAATTTATGAGAATGAGATCATATCCTTGCACCCCAACACATAGGTCGTTACTCCTTAGCCTATAAACCAACCCAAGGTCTTCAGCAAGGCACCTTATTTCCTAAATTAGTTAGGCATGAACCCATAGACTTGATATGGACCAATACATAGAATTACTGAGAATGAATGTCACAACTTGGTACTCCTCTGTTCCAACATGAGGTCAAAATCCAAGGGGTATAAAATTTGAACAGTATATAAAAGATAGAGTAATGAAATCCCTTTGTTCCCGCAAGGGAGTCTCATGTGCCAACTTGGCATGCTAGATAGGCCAGACCTATGAAATAGCCTTTAATTTCAGTTACAAAAGACCCCCTTTTATTGCTTTTAATATGAGTAACAACCACCATCAATTGACGAAAAGTTAGAATAGAGATACTGAATCTTGGTGTAGATACTGGATGACAACCTAACCAATAACATGAATAATAGTAAATCTTATAACCCTATGAAGTTTAAAGAATAAAGCTGGATCAAAAGTGAACACACTAAAAAACTGGAGATGAAATAATACAAGGATTGTATAAACACTAGTCTGACTGATCAAAGATATATTTCCAATATTGTCAGCTTAAATAATAAAATAAATATTGCTAAAATAAGAACTAATGCTCACAATGTCCACAGCAAAATTGTCTTGCATGCCTATGCAATGCACACACCACTTTAGATATTCGTTTTGGCATCAATTCTTGAAGCTAAGAGGCTCACAATGTGAGAAGTAACTTCATCAAACTAACTAAATGTCTTCACAACCTAACTTCCAAAAATCAAAAACAATTTGGGGCACCTTCATTTCCACCAATTTGAGA
>VDFB02090727.1:0-23531 GCA_007258455.2 Sequoia sempervirens
CCTATGTTCCACTAACCCCTTATATTCCCATCCCATTACCCTCTCTTATTTCACTGTGTGTTCCATTATCCCCTCTTGGTCTTGTCCCATTATCTTCCCCTAATTTACCCTATGTTCCTTTATTCCCGCCTAATCCCATCCCATTAACCTCTAATAGTTCATGCTATATTTTTTTATCCCATCCTAGCCAATCCCATTAATCTATTCTAGTCCATCCTATGTTCCATTAACCCCTTCTATTCCCATCCCATTACCCTATCTTATTTCACTATATGTTCCATTATCCCCCCTTGGTCTTGTCTCATTATCTTCCCCTAATTCACCCTATGTTCCTTTATTCCCTACAAATCCCACCCCATTAACCTCTAATATTTCACCCTACCTTCTATGATCCACTCTTGGACCATCCCACTAATCTTTACTAGTCCATTCTATGTTCCATTATTGCATTCAACTCCCATCCCATTGTACCGTTTATTATTTCACCATATGTTCCATTATCCCCTCTTGGTCTTGTCTCTTTATCCCTTCTATGCTATAGCACCTCCATCCAAATTTTATCCTATACACATCTACCGTTACAAGAGATCTTTCCTTCCACTCATTATTTCCCTAATTAACTTTACTTCATCAACATATGCAATTTGAATCTCACTGAGCACTTAACTTGGGAATTTGCAAGAGTTTGGACTATCCCAGTGGAATTAGTACTTTCACCATTTTGTGATCTATAAGCACTATATTGTAGTCTCAATTGAGGCCAACCATTTACTCTTTCATGCAAGGTCACTACCACCAATAGGGATTGTACTGTTGCATAAACTTCCATCACTTCCCAAAGTTTTCTAACATTGTGTTTCAATTTGTTTCAACTATCATTGACCTTTACCTTGTATTGAATTTTCTTATCAGTATCACCATTCTTGACTAGCTTCCTTCAAAATTTGTTGCACTCATGATGCATGATTTTTTTTTGTTTTTATCTATGAAGTTGCTGCACTTTTACATTTTTAATTCCTACTCATTTATGGCAGTCATATTGTTGCTCTTTTCATTTTCATTTGTTGCTCACTTATGACAGTTATAAAGGGACTACTTGAACTTCTTTATATGACTATTAGATATGTGGTTTCATTCTCGATTGTTGACATCATACAGCCCTGGCCATGTTGGTGGCACGATGCCATGAAGTTGCTACAATAATAGCCAGTTTTGATCCTTTGAGAGAGGTATGTAATAGATTAGTCAATTTGACATTATATTTTCTCTTTTATGGTCTATTATTGAAAATTTCATGATACTTGTATGTAGTTTAATTTATATCTTGATGGTTGCTACAGGTGTTTGTCACTCCAAGTCGTGGATGTGGTAATGTTGTAAATGTGCATGATGACTATTTGTATGTGGTAAGTGACTATATTTTGTTATATGTCATTCTATAATTCAATTTCTATGTATTAACATCTATACTTTTTATTGTATCAGTTGTAGCTCCAGAGGAGTCTAGAGAGGAGGTCTAGTGAGCATGTTCGAAAGACAAAAGAACCAACATGCACTCCATCCAGTCGAATTTCCAAGGCAACACGAGATCTTTTTCCTTCCCCTAGAGGGAAATGACTATGTATTAGGGTCATTTGTTGTATGCTTATGTGGCATTTTGGAAGATATGTTTTGTACTATCGATATATATGTGACATTTTATGTCCATATGGCTCTTTTTTAGTAAGTTTGTATGGATTTTTCGGATTTATTATATGTACTTTTATCAATATATATCATTGTATAGCCTTACATCTTTTTTATTAAAGAAAATATTATTTTGCTACTACCATTCTTGAATGATGTTATCATGTGTATTGTGTAAATTGTATGCTTGAATGTTGTAGGCATGGATTTTCTTTAATCTAATTCTTAAATAATTATTGTTGATTGCTCAATAAGCTCCATCTAATGTGTATTGTGTAAATAAGCTCCATTCCTTGTGGTTTGCATCCTTTGCAATGCTTCAATTACTTGTGCTTCACTTATTCACGTGTATGCTTCACTTATTCATGTGTATACTTCATGTATATTTTTTGTATTCACGTGTATGTGTCATGCTTCCAATGTATAATTCATGTGTTCACGTGTATTCTTCATGATTCATGTGTATACTTCATTTATTTGCATGTATGCTTCATGCTTCTTGAGTTCTATTGTTGTCTAATGGTAAGTATTTTCACACCAAAAGGTTTCAAATGAATTGTAAGAGCTCCTTCCCATAAAAATATCATAGCAAAATGTATTGCTTTTAATTCATAGTTGAGGTTGGCATCCAACAAATAATGGTTTTGATTCTAAAGCTTAGCAATCATTACATTTGCATCTATAGAAAAAGTGGATGTTTCAAACCTCATGGGCATTTATATATACCTCTATGAACTTGTATGAATGTGCATCAAAACACGTGATAGTTGTTGATCCAACCACCAAAATTCATTTGCATCTACTAATATCACAACACTTGACATCTCATTAAATGAAATCAATGCATAGGTTAGTTTTAATGATATTCTAAAGATATTAGATTTGTATGAACAACAATATAAGCTTGATTTCTAGATGCATTACCCATGTGCAGTTATCAGATTTCTCTCATATTCATCATTTAAATAAGTTAAAAAATATCCTTCCATTTTCTATGCGTAAAATAACATGACAAATCATTGGGAAACATGGTCCTATAACTTCCCCCACATCATGTTTAATAACTCTAGAGCACAAAAAACCATACGTCATGGATATTGAATATCTGGATCCAATGTTTCACTAGTAGGCTAAGTTTTGCATCTCAGCAAGGGTGCACTATTCGATTACAACAACTGCAGTCCAAACTCTTAAGGGATTCATCCAATTGAACGTAGCTCAGAGCGATTCGGTGTGTTTGGGTGTGAAATAGGACCATGCCTAACATAAACATACCCATTCAAACACATTTGAATAGTTCATTTGGTCACACGAGTTGCAAAATGAAAGTCAGACCGTTTTGCAACTTTACACTACTTGCATTTAACAACTTTTCCCCAAGTGAAAGTCGCCACCACGGGAAAATTTATTCAAGATAGTGAAAACCAAAAGAGGTTATTGTAGAGGGGTGCAACATGATTCCATAGGCATAGACAAGAAGTTTATAAGTGTCATGGTATCCGAGTAACAACCCATCGAAGATTGTAGTCATTTTGCACATTGGACTCTTAAGGGATTCTATCAGTTGAACGTAGCTCAAAGCGATTCAGCATGTTTGGGTGTGAAATAGGACCATTCATAACATAAACATACCCATTTGAATGCATTGAAATAATTCATTTGGTCACACGAGTTGCAAAATAAAAGTTGCACCACTTTGCAACTTTACACTGCTTGCATTTGACAAATTTTTTCCCCAAGTGAAAAGTTGCCACCATGAGAAAACACCTCCGAGATCTCAAAAACCAAAATAATTTATTGTATAGGGGCTCAACGTGATCCCATAGGCTCATAAAATAAATTTTTAAGCATCACAGTATTCGAGTAACAGCCCATCGAAGATTGCATCCATTTTGTACTTTGGACTCTTAAGGGATTTTGTCGGTTGAACATAGTTCAGAGTGATTCAGAGTGTTTGGGTGTGAAAGACGACCATTCCTAGAGTAAACATACCCACCCGAACATGTTGGAACATTTTTTTTGGTCACACGAGTTGCAAAATGAAATTTGCACCACTTTGCAACTTTACACTACTTGCATTTGACAACTTTTTCCCCAAGTGAAAAGTTGCCACCATGAGAAAACACCTTCGACTTAGTGAAATACAAGAGAGTTTCTTGTGGAGGGTCCCAACATGATCCCATAAGATGAAATGATAAGTTTCTAAGCATCATGATATCTAAGTAACAGCCTGTCAAAGATTGCAACCATTTTGTAGTTTTGACTCATAAAGGATTTTGTCAGTTGAGCATAGCTCAGAGCGATTCGGCGTGTTTGGGTGCAAAAGAGGACCATGCCTAGCATAAAATTACCCACCTAGATGCATTGGAATAATTTTTTTGGTTACACGAGCTGCATAATGAAAGTTGCACCACTTTGCAACTTTACACTACTTGTATTTGAAAACCTTTTCCCCAAGTGAAAAGTCGCCACCACGGGAAAAATCCTCCAAGATAGAAAAAACTAAAAGAAGCTATTGTAGAGGTTCCCAATGCAACCATACCCTCAAATGATAAGTTTCTAAGTGTCATGGTATTTGAGTAAAAACCCATCGAATATTACAGCCATTTTGCACTTTGCACTCTTAAGGGATTTTGTCAGTTGAATGTAGCTCAGAGCGATTCGGCATGTTTGGGTGTGAAAGAGGACCATGCCTAGTGTAAACGTACCCACTTGGATGCATTGGAACTATTTTTTTGGTAACATGAATTGCAGAACAAAATTTTCACCACTTTGCAACTTTACACTACTTCCATTTGACAACTTTTTCCCTAAGTGAAAAACGTCTCCAATTTAGCAAAAACTAAGAGAGGTTATTGTAGAGGGGCCTAATAAAATCCCATAGGCTCAGACAAGAAGTTTCTAAGCATCACGGTGTTTGAGTAATAGCATGTCAAAGATTGCAACCATTTTGCACTTTGGACTCTTAAGGGATTATGGCGGTTGAGCGTAGCTCAAAGCAACTCGGCGTGTTTGGGTGTGAAAGAGGACTATTCCTAGCGTAAACATACCCACTCTGATGCATTGAAATATTTTGTCACATGAGTTGCAGAACTAAAGTTGCACCACTTTGCAACTTTACACTACTTGCATTTGATAACTTTTTCCCCAAGTGAAAAGTCGCCACCATGGAAAAATGTCTCTGAGTTAGAAAAAACTGAGAGAGGTCATTATAGAGGGGTCAAATGTGAACTCATAGCCTCATAAAAAAAAAAATTTAAGTGTCACAGTGTCTGAGTAATAGCCCATCAAAGATTGCAGTCATTTTGCACTTTGGACTCTTAAGGAATTTTGTCGATTAAACGTAGCTCGGAGCAATTCGGTGTGTTTTGATGCAAAAGAGGACCATGCCTAATGTAAATGTACCCACTCATATGTGTTGAAATATTTTTTTGGTCACACGAGTTGCAGAACAAAAGTTGCACTACTTTGCAACTTTACACTACTTGCATTTGACAACTTTTTCCCCAAGTGAAAAATCGCCACTACAGGAAAACACCTCTGAGTTAGTAAAAATAGAGAGAGGTTATTGTAGAGGGCTGACGCAATCCCATAGCCTCAGATGAGAAGTTTCTAAGCATCACGTTGTTTGAGTAACATCTTGTCGAAGATAGCATCCATTTTGCACTTTGGACTCTTAAGGGATTTTGTCGGTTGAACATAGCTTGGAGCGATTTAGCATGTTTGGGTGCAAAAGAGGACCATGCCTAACATAAATGTACCCACCCAAATGTGTTGGAATAGTTTTTTTTTTCACACGAGTTACAGAACAAAATTTGCACCACTTTGCAACATTACACTACTTGCATTTGATAACTTTTCCCCAAGTGAAAAGTCACCACCACGAGAAAATGCCTCTGAGTTAGTGAAAATTGAGAGAGGTTATTGTAGAGGGGCCCAACGCAATCCCATAGGCTCTAACGAGAAGTTTCTAAGCATCATGATATCAAATTCAATAGCTTGTCGAAGATTGCAGTCATTTTGCACTTTGGACTCTTAAGGGATTTTGTCAGTTGAACTTAGCTCGGAGTTATTTGACGTGTTTGGGTATGATATAAGACCATTCCTATTATAAATTTACCCACCTAGATGCATTGGAACAATTCGTTTGGTCACACAAGTTGCAGAATGAAAGTTGCACCACTTTGCAACTTTACACTACTTACATTTGACAATATTTTCCCCGAGTGAAAAGTTACCACCATGGGAAAACACCTCCGATTTATCAAAAATTGAGAGAGGTTATTGTAGAGCGGCCCAACGCAATCCCATAGGCTTTGACGATAAGTTTCTAAGTATCATAGTATCTGAGTAACAGTCTGTCGAAGATTGCATCCATTTTGCACTTTGGACTCTTAAGGGATTTTACCAGTTGAACATAGCTCAAAGCAAAAACCAGTGCCTCACCTAAATAAGCTCAAAGTTACTGAAAAACTATTTATTACCACGCATGTAAATCCTTGGAAATTTTGGAAATCTCCTTGCTTCAAATGAAGTGTCTTGGAAACATTCACTTAGAAGTCCTTTCCATTGACCTTTTGACTCCAATTGTAAAAACACACACTTTTAATGACTACCACTTTTCCACCACTTAATTTTGTTGTTTCAACTTCACTTTAACAAACACATTTATGTGGAGAGCAATAAAAGTTTGTGTTAGTTGTAAGACAATGCTAATAAGAAAGAGGGGACACTCTACAAAGAATAGACAGTCATGCCATTAGCAAATTTGTAGGGACAACATGGTGTAAATGTCACTATGCATGGAGGTTAAGACCATAATGTGAGGTAAATGACAATAAATAGAGAACCACCATAAATTATGCAAAGGATCATCAAATTATACATAGAGGAAAAGGCAATATTCAGAGAACAACCATTAAAAATTTAAGTCAAAGGTCTTTTATTTTATGACAAAAGAATTGAAAAGGCATTTTAATTATTTCATGGGGCTTATTTTCATGATATTCACGTGCACGAGTGAAAAGGGAATAATTTTCATCTTTGATTTTGGATTTTGGATCAGTAATAATGCATCATTTATACATTGTCTCAACAAACCATAATGTTGATTTGTGCCTTGGAACATTGTATCATGGAAGTTTGAGTCCAAAAAGGGTTGAGAATCATCGTGATATGTTTTCAATAACCCGAGACAACCGAAAGTATGTGCTCATGTTGTTCCATCCTTTGTTTGTACTATTGGCCATGTGACTATGTTGCCAAAGTTAACAAAAGCACCAAATGCCAAGTGACCGTTTGGAGAGATTGGTTGGTTGAAGAATGTTTGGGAATTGTCAAAGGTCTTGGAGGGTATTGAAACATTGCTTCCCTCACTGTTCATGTTGTTCTACCCTTGTTGGTGTGTTTTTTCTTCCTTAGATGCCCACTAGGCTAGGTTGTCAATGGTGGCAAGGTGTACTAAGAAGTCTTGTGCATTGTTTTTCAATGAAGCCCTTGAAAGGTGATTGATATTGTGTAAAGAGATAGATCATGATGACAATGACTCTAAAACTCATCCAAGATTAGAGTAGATTTTGGAAATCCAAACACAAAAAACCTAAGAGTAGATAAGCTTGACAATGATGGATTCCCTTTTATTGGTTTAGACTTATGTATAGTGGGGACATATTAATTGGAAAGGTGGGTTCATAGCCTTCTGATGCAAACTTTAGCCTCAATTTGAAGCATATTAAATGAGGAAGGGTTGGTCAATTTTTAATGTCAAATAATGATGATGGGAGGAGTTCTAGGGTTTATAGATGAGCAAGAAAATATGCCTTTGTACAATAGAAGGCATTGTTTCAGATTTTGTCATAAATCTGCATGATTTTCCTTCAAGAAAACTTTAAATGTAAACCATAAACCATTACAACTAACTTTAAATGTAATATACACATTTAATTGAGGCATATATTAAGGAATTTATACAAATTTGCATGTATTAATTTCTCATAATTTTTATATTTCAAAAAATGCACTAAGTCAATAAAAAATATTACAATAGTGATGGAAGAACATCTTGAAAATCCTCCCATTTATCAATACTTGTTGCAATACATGTAGGGAAATAATCCTCCCATTTGCAACCCAGATCATGAAATATATTGTACAAGAAGAAACAAAAGGACTTGTTGCCCAGTTTGTTTTCTAAAATCCACCTTGGGTGGCCCAGTTATTTGCATTCCAAAATGCTTCAAAACATGTACATCCCCTACTCCCTTGGAAACACATGGTTAGTAGCCTCTCGATGGTTGTGTAATCTCACTGGAATTTGGTCCACAAAAAACCTACAAAATCCTAACAATTTTAGACATGGAATCACATAAAAATCATTAAAAGACCAATAACTGAATAATGTCAGACATACACCTTCTGACTAGATCTATTATCACCTTCATGCATTCTATAAGTAGATCATTTGAAGGTCCTACAATGGTGATGTGGCCCATCTTTCGCTACTTGCTCATCTCTCGATGATCTTACATATAAATTTCAAATATAGATAAACATAATTAACATAAAACATGTAGCATATAAGAATCGAACAAATCTATGAAATGGAAAAGAAAGAGAAGATTGAGAACCATAAAATGCACAAGCAACTGATGTTTCTCATACCACTGAACACTTGCACCAGCAACCGATGTTCTTTTCTTAAGTTGATAATCTTTAATGAAGCATTTCCCTTTTTTCTCCTTCACTAGTCTTGCATATCTCTTCACTAAAGCAAACATATAATTAATAAGTGGGTTAAAAGACAATCACAAATGCATCAATGACAGTCCTAAATTCATATGACATCAAACACCAATAGATAATACCAACTTAATGGTAGTCAATAGAGAGCAGCATATAATTATCATTTTACAAATTAACAATAATGTAATTTTGAAAACCCTTCTACAATCAAACTTAAACACTTGAAAGAAAGAAATGATCGATAACATGACTTTACAAAGTCAATGTGCATACTTACAAATCAATCCAAGGAACCATTTGGGTATGCTCTACTCTTTTTTGTGTCAAGTATTTCTTCGTGGTTAGACTCATGCACTTTCCACAAGTTCTTGTTCCCAAGTCTGCCCTTATATTTGATAAAATGAACATTGGCTACGACGACAAGATTCGAGTAGTGAAGAATCTTTTGATGTGTGTCAAAATCCTCAAACAACCAAACTACAACATTCTTAACTGGGTACCTTCTAATTCATGTTCCAATAACAACCACCGAATTTGTAGGATATTCTATATTTTCTCCATCTATAACTAGGGCCTCCAATTTCTTTTTGGCCTTGATACAATGACACAGGTAATAATCTATACCCTCTTCATTGTATTCATCTACAATCACCACATAAGCATGCCATACATCGATATGTTCATCTTGTTAGATGTATTTAATGAACATCAAAATAAAACAACAAAGGAAGATATATTACCTAGTTCTAGTAGGTCTGATACATGATCAAAGTCAATGGATGATTGTATCTCTGTGATTTGTAGAGCTATCAGGAGCTAATAAGTGTCAAGTGGGGTTATACTTCTTACAGACCATTTTTCAACCCACTCTGTTGACTCACAATCATTCCATGCTTGAAGTGTGCATTCAGAACAAAAGCATGCCATCTTTCATGTATGGATAGTCCATGTACCTACATTGGAGCTTCTAAAAGAGTGTAGCTCACTCGATCCTATTAGTGTACAACAAACCTCATATTTTGCAATGTTAGTATCATCTACTAAATGAAAAAAATCTACGAACTAAAGAATTACCTTCACTACATTGACCCAATGCATGATTGCACCACTCGACAATTGATCTTGCATTTGTCAACTTTACACTATCTTTGTACTTTAACTCTTCTCGTGCTAAGGTTCTTTTGATACATGCACCTACTCCATCATGCTCCCCCTTTCCATGCCCGACCTCTAAGAAGTTCCACATATGGGGAACACCACTAATCCTATGCATCCTGCTCAACCAATAAAACATTTTGGAGTTCTTGAATTGTGATGTACATTTATCTAACCATATGATATGTTGACTAAATGATATGCCCCTACTAGCCAGATCAGCATAGAACATCTAAAAGTAACTTTGCACAAACTCTGTATAATGTGTGTGATCATCATTGATGTAAGAGTGATACTCCCTCAATGATTTCATGTTATCCTTTGTACTATAATTTGCATGAATGAAAGCTATATGCACAAATATAGCAACCTGCATGGAGTTGTATTATTTTGATTGCACCTTGTTCTATGGTTGTAGTGTTTAGTTCTTCATGAAGTTGACAATTGAAATGATGTTATGAAGTGGAAACGCGTCCTTGCATAACTTGAACTGTGAGTCCAACCATCAAGCTCTATATGTATGCCTTGCATACTCATAGACCACTTGATCACAAAAAATTCCCATAAACTGATACACTGGAATTTTATCACTGACCAATTCACACTTCTTTTCTTTTTTCCCATCTTTTAAACTGTAGGCTACTGTCTTGTATTTTCCAAAATCCACAATTCCATTTCCAATTGTGTGTCTACTAGCCATGTGTTGGAAAATTGGCAAATGTTTCATGCCACCACAATGATCACATGTTCCATCCAAACATGACTTCTTGTAAAAAATTTGACCATCCACTCTTTCACATAAAATGGAAGATAAGAATTCCTTGAGGATTTAGGTGGAGGCCTTATGTTACATTCCTACAAAACATTATTACTATGCATATCTACACATATACGTCAATAAACATCATCATGGTTACAAAACTCAATATGTACTCTACAACAACAAGTAGTATGTGTGTGATTTATTTTGACATAAAAAGGCTTTAGCATTTCAAAATACCTTTGACATATTTTACTTTGAGGAAAGTTCCATATCAAATCAACAAAAAATTGGGTTTGAGTGGTATTCAAATAATGCTTTGGATGTGGCTCACAAATTTGACTACCAATACTCCTTCTTACAACATCTCTTTGATTGGGAGAGGTCCTTGTGTTATCCTTCCAATAATCTTGTATTATAGATCTCAAGCTTGAGCAATTTTATGAGTGTCACTTCATTCCTCATCATTTAATTATAAATGTCAATCTAGGGTGGTGTCCATGGCAATATGTAAGAGGGAGAAGAAATCATTTGCATGACATGATTTTTCTACAAACGGAATTGAAAGGCAATGAATGAAAGAAATTTCTAGAATCAAATCTAATCTAAGAGCTTGTAAATGAAATGTTGGAATTAAATCTATCCTAAGAAACTTGTAAAAAGGAAATACTAAAAATGTAAAGAGTTGGAAATGAAATGGCTGCTAAGAAATGAAGCTACACAACAACTACTGCTGCTAAAAATTGAACTCTATTATTTTATAAAACTCTTCCCCCCCATTTGATTCCTTGATTACAATGAATTTATAGAATTCTTATCTTCAATTAATCTAAAAAGTGAGCCTTAATTGTTGTGCAACAGCTTGCTAGAAGATAGGAACATGTGTTGAGGGAAAAAGATAAATCTTTCCTTTATCTTGTTGAGTCAATCTTCTTTGGTCGACCAAAATAAATATACCTATTTTGCAGCCCCTAAATAAGCTCCAAAAAGACATTTGACTACTGAAAAAGTCATGTCTTTCCCTTGTGTATCATTAAAGCTCGTAAAATAGCTCCTAGATGATTGCAAAAAGGTTCAAACTGCCCAAAATTGTCTCCTAGATATGCTCCATTTATTTGCACAACCCAACAACCTGCCTTAATGCTTGGAACTTCCCCCTAGATGCTCTCAACTATTGTCTCTTAGCTGCTCATAGAAGCCCAAATTTCTCAACCTCTTCATAAATTATCCTTCACTTGGATCCTTCTTAGCTCTAGAAATTCCAAAGCAACAAAGTCCTAGAGCATTGAACTAGTGAAGCATGAAAGAAAAGTTCCAAAGCATTGGACTACTGAATTTTTCTCTCAAAGCACGAACTGGGTTTTCATGGAATTTAATGGGTTTTTTGCCTTCGTCTCCAAATTTCTATCCAAAAATATCAAGAACCCAGATCGTAATTTTTAAGAAATGATGAAATCTTTGACTGTTGCAACTGAAAATCTCTTACTTTCATCATCATGCTCAGTCTTGATAAACTTCATAATTAAGAAAAATACATGATTTTATTTGGCTAATAGATGAGACATTTTTTGTCTCATCACAATCATTTTATCTTTTTGTGGCACTCTACCCGAGAATTCCCATAACTCATTGTTATTTGGATCCTCCACTCTTTCACGCCTTCCTTTGGATCTCATTAGAGATTATCTACTTATTTTCAAAGACTTGCTTCTCTTTGTAAGGTTCACCTTGTTCCTTGTTTGAGTACTTAACAGTGTTGTTTTCATCACACATCGTGTGGCACAACTATCCTTTGTGCGTGAGGTAGAACCCATGCTCTCATATGCACTCATCAAATTCTTTACAATGGAATTTTCACTTCAGTCATTTGAAACTCTTAGCCCAAGAACATTAATGGTGGGCCTAAATTTGAGTTGCCTCATCATTTCAACAAATATTTGACATCTTCCACCCTCACTTAGCTTCTCAAAAAATAAACTCCATATCCTTTGTGCATATCTTTGACATGTACATTTTGGAATCTTATTAGGCATCCATTTAAAAACATTGGAATCAATATCAACCAAAAATTTAGATTTTCTATGAAAAAGTCGAGGAGGAGTTCTCAAATGTAAAGTTTTGTCAATGTTAGGAATGTCAACAACATTGAGAATAGATCGTGTACCTTCAATTGGAGGTGCAATTGATGACATACCTTGAGATTGACATGTAAACGATGTTGTACCTCCAACTTGAGATGTCGTATGTGGAGTACCTTCAAATAGAGATGTGTTTGTTGATGTACTTTCAAAACCCAATGTTGTTGATGATGTGTCTTCAACTAGAGATGTGTTTTCTGATGTACTTGGAAAACCACATGTTGTTGTTAGTGTGTCTTCAACTGGAGATGTGATTGTTGTTGTACTTTGAGCATGATATATTGTAGATGGTGTGCATTGAACATCACCTATGGTTGATGATGTGCCCCTAACTTCAGGATCCATTTGTGTCCTTCCACGAATTTTGTTCATTCATTCCCTTTGTGCTACCGACATCTCTCTTAGATTGTACAGGAATTTCTTGATGTATGGGCTACAATTCCTTTGCTTCACGAGCTTGCATTTTTTATTATATTATCCTTGCATTTTTAACCTCACGTTCTTCCGGTGTTAGAGGCTTTGGTTGTTTCCTTGGCATGACATTGAATGCTACATGTTCACAAACACACATAGAAAAAAAGTAAGTGCAGACACATAAAAATTTCCTCGAATAATATTAAAAGTTTTATCATTATGTGGATCCATTATTAATACCATTATCCATTCTATATATAATTCATCTCATTTTCATATTTCATGCATAACCATTTTATAAATATTTATCCATCTCATTAAATCATTTATAAATCTATAATCATTAAAATAATCATTTATCCATATTCATAAACTCCATTTGCATAATCATTTTCACTAAATCCATTTACATAATAATTTATCCATTATCATTTATTTATTCATATGATCATTAAAATATCCATACATTTATACATTTGCATATTTCATTAAAATCCATTTGCATATTCATAAATCAATTCATATATTTATCCATTTTCTTTATTTACCATTTTGCATGCATTTCTCCATTTCACTCTTTATCACACATTCACTCTAATATTGGATCCACCTCTGAGGAGATCTATTTAAACCTTTCCCTCTCTCATTTCTTGAGCATCCACGTTCTTTGTATTTTAGTTATCTTTGCATACACTTTGAGTACTCTTTGTTTTGCACTCTTTTTTTGATATCCATTTCATCTTAGTTTATTTGCATGTTAGCATTCTAGTTTTATCATGATTTATTATGTTATTTCATATCATTCATATTCAATCTTCTAATCTCCATTCACCATAGCCTCTTGTGCACAGTGCTCTGAGAGCAAATTTATTCAACAACACAGGCTCTTGGATGATAGGAGGGCAATGGAGACAAAAATCCATTTGCATGCATGTGTGTTTAGTTAGTTTATTTTGTTTTCATGTGTGTGTAGGTGGCAGGTACTCCATTGTTTGATGTTGGAACAAATTTGAATCTTCGGATATAGACTCCCATTTCCATTCATCAACATTTGGAATGCCTAGTGGGACCCTTCCCTAGTTTTTCTATTGCTTCATAGAAGTTTTTACGGTCATATTTTCTCTAAAGTTTCTAATGCATGTTAATTACATTTACATAAGAGTTGTTAAGCCCTTTTTAAGAAATCTATTTTGTGCATAATTTGCTATCATGCATTCCAAGAGATGATGTGTGGCCTCACAGTTGCATGTTTTTGAAACATTCTTTTATCCATAATCTATAATCATTGCTTGAAAACTGTGGAAACATAGACAAGGTATTAATGAAAATTTTCAATGTGCATGTTGTTCCATGGCTTGAAGACGCAATTTTAATTCACTATTTCTTAAGTATCTTTCTGATATAGTATAGGCCGTATTGAAAGAATATCATAATCAATCATTTTGTAATCCTAATCGGCCAGGATGTTTTTACTTTTTAAGAATTGAAGTTAAAAAAATTTGTATGGAAATTACAACATCAAACTGTAACATGTAATTTGAGGATGCTAAATGTATTCTTCTTAACAATGATCTTTTACAATTTTGTTGCAGTTTTGCTTCATAATGTTCTTTAAATCTTGGCGATAAATCTATTTTTCATAATTTTCTTCTACAATCTTGTCATTGTTACTCTTCATAATGTTTTTGACTTACATATGATGAAATTTGGGTGCTAGCAATGAAATGGAATTTCCTCAAACAATTTTAATACATTCTCACTGCAAGTGAAATTCCTGAATACAATCTTTCTTTTAAATGCACATAGCAAGAAGACGAAATTTTGTATAAGTTAATCAGTGTTTATTTGAAGTATCAGGGGCAATGGTGTTAAATTCCCTAATCGAAATTCATTTTTTTATAGTATTTTTTCTTTGATTCTTATTTGCAGAATGTTTTTTTAATGTCTTTGAGTCGTCTCCCTTCATGTGCGCCTAATATCTTCTTTTTAAGTTCAAAGTTTGTTAATTGAGCAACAAACAAAAGATCCTTCCATTTTCAATGTATCTTGCAATCATGTATCTTGTATAAACAGAGACAAGAGGTTATGGGGTTTCCATAGCTAAGATGGTTGAGCGCAAGACTGCATTCATAGTGTCTTGATTGTTTTTTTAGATTCAGATTTTTAAATTTTAGTTTTTGATTTGGATTAACTTTAGATTTTAATTTAGATTTAATGCAGATTAATGTAATTTAGATTTAGTTAGATTGTTACTAATTTTCATTTTAAGATCTTCCTAATTTAGTTTAGTTTCCAATTTAGTTTAATCTAATCTAGTTTAATTTTTAATTTAGTTTAGTTTTAATCTATAACTTAGTTTTAGTTTAGTTTTTTCTAATTTAGTTTTAGTTTCTAGTTTCTAATCTAGTTCTAGTGTTAACTTTTTTTTCTGATTTAGTTTAGTTTCTAATTTCTAATTAGTTTAATTTTTAGATTTTCTAATTTAGTTAGTTTTTTAAATATCTAATTTGTTTAGTTTTTAATTATTTTTTTAATTTAGTTAGTTTCCAATGTCTAATTAGTTTAGTATTTAAGTCTTCTAATGTAGTTAGTTTTTAAATTTCTAAACTAGTTTAAATTTGAGTTTCTAATTTAGAGCTAGATTTTTTTAATTTAGGTAGACTTAAATTAGAATTTACAATAAATGCTAATTTTTCTTTTTAATTTAGTTTCTTAATTTTGGGGCTAACTTTGTTAATTTGTCTTTTTTTTGCAGTTTGTCTGTCCAAGGCTTAAAAATATAAAACTCTTGTTTGTCAAAGAATATTGATTGAAACTACTAATGGGTGGTTTTGTAGGTTTTCATGTGTCCAAGACTTTATTCTGAAACAAATAAATCTTGTTTGTTTTACAGTAGATCACACTTCAATTAGTGCTTAAAAAGAACAATTGTCTTTTCCCACATAGATTTGACTAGGGGATTAATAAATTGCTATTTGTTGTGCTTGTAAAGATGGTAGGTATATGATTTTAATCTATTAGAGGGCCTGCCACCCCGCTTCGAAAGGTGGGAACGACCCAAGTGGTAACAGGCTAAAGTCAAGTCCTTCTGAACCGCTATATAAATTTGTGGTTGCAAGGAAAGATTGCAATCAATGAGAAGTGGTACATGATAGCTCTCCCCCAGTATCTTTATGATGCCAAAATCCCTTGTTCTAAGGGTTGGGAGACCTCTTGAGGGAGTTTATCATAGTATCCCCTGAACCAGAAGCCCTTACTAGACACCTCTTGTTTTTAGAAGCCTATGAGCCTTTTGATTGTTGCTTGGTATAGTGTCAGGTACAGTATCATGCCCAAAGATACTCACTACTGACTCCCTTGAGTAGAGATAGAAAATTCCTCTTTGGGGAATTCAAAGTTGTTGTGCCCAAGAAGTGAGTGTCGTGGAGGGGAGCCAATTCCACCAAACTTCTAAGCTATCTGCTATCAAAAGGGAGAAGTGTTTCACACTGATCTTGGGGTATTTCAGTGGGCTATACCAAGTATACAAACCTTTCTGAATAACTAGGTTGTGCTTATCTCAAGAGTGTCTTTATTTCCGATATACTAGTGAACAACCACTTTGTCTTCCAAGTGTTTTATGTGTGTGTATTTAAAAATAAATCTCAAAAAAACATCACACCTAGTAATTTGCAACATCTCAACCTTGCAAACCCCAAAAGGTCAAATAGAAAAAACATCCAAAATGAACCTATCACTAAAATATCTTGGGTTCATCATCCTTCAGTTCTAATTTTTCAATCCTTGCATTCCACCTAGTTGTTGCATATCCTCCGCTCTTGCATTACTCAAACAAACCTTTAGCTTGCACTTAGGCTACTCTTTCTAGGTCTTGAAATCAAACCATTGGCTATCTATCACCTGTATCACTTGAGGTTCATCATCCTTGAGTTAGGGAACATACCATCATCCTTGAGTTAGGGAACATACCATTATCTTTTAGTAGGGAAATCCTTTTGGATTTCATCATCTCCTACATACCCTCTCTTGATCATTTGTCCTTGTGTCTATCCATCATAGCACAAGTAAATCCTTGCATCATAACCAACTTTGGACCTAGAGTTTCCTTTGAGCTCTTGCATTCTTAGCTTGTCATATCATACCATACCATTCCCATATCTCATCTTAGAATCATATCCTTTTCATTGCATCCTATCTTAGGTCTCGTACATTGTCTTATCTTGGGTTGAAAATCAAAACAATCACCTATGACCCCTAGAGCAAGAGAAAAAAAAATCTAGAAGGGAACCCTTGGGGAAGAGACTTTGATGGGGAAGATCACATTAGTGTTGCAACTAGTGAAACAAATGAAACTGATGACAAAGAAATAGCCCAATCCAATATAAAAGAAGCACTCAATGATCAAATATTCACTAAATTGCTTACAGAAGTAGTCAAATGCAACCCACAACAATACTTCAAGGCCCTTGCTGATGAAGGAATCAAAATGCCTCCTGATTTTGACATATCATTACTCACAATGAATGACCAACCTAAATCTAGTAAATCTAAACATCCCAAAACAAACAATGATGAAATTATCAAAGATCGCAGACCTTTTTATTTGCAACCTGGTTACAAGAGATCTTCAAAGACATCAAAATCTACACCTAAAAACAATCCTATTTTGGATGAGCTTAGAACATTGATACAAGAATTGGATACTCTCAAGAATAGTAAAATATCATCCCACAAGTTCTCCATTGAAGATATATGTCCTTATCCTTTCAATTTGAGCATACCAATGCCACCTTTTCCTATTCATTGGGACATACCAAAACTTGATAAGTATAAGGGAAAAGGAGATCCTAAAGACCACTTAAGAGTATTTTGTGCTACTACCATGGAATTCGCAGTTGATGAAACATACCTTATGAGATTATTCCCTCATAATCTAGGAGGAGAAGCTATGGAATGGTTTTCATGATTACCCTTGACCATCAAATCTTTTCAAGAACTAGCTGATAAATTTGTCTCCAATTATAGTTTCAAGTGTGATCTCAAAGTGACTATGACAAACCTTTTTAACACGAAAAAAAAACAAGGAGAATATTTTGTGTCCTTTTTACAAAGATGGAGACATTTAACAAAATGATTACCTTATACCATTCCATACAAAGAATTGGTTGATCTCTTTTGTCAAAATTTGAAAAAAGAAATTGGAAGGGAACTTCGCCTCAAATGCTTGGATTCCTTTGATGAAGCCATAGAAATGGGATTTCAAATTGAACAAACTCTCATCGATTATGGAACTATTAAACTTAATAATGACAAAGATTAAAAATCAAGCTCAAGCAACAAGACAACTTTTTGGGTTAGGAACAAGAATGTAGTCAATGATGGAGTTGTTGATGCAAAAACAACTAAAACCTCATCACCTATCTACAACCTTAAAGGTTAATCTTTAGATACAGGAAAATAAAAACAAAGAAGCTTCCCTAAATGAAATTTTACACCATTGGGACAATCACTTGAATCCACATTAAAAGAACTTCTTGAAAACAATATTATAATGATACCCAAAATGAAGGAATATAATCCACAAGTCAAACCCCCATGGTGGAATGAGTATCACTTTTGCGAATATCATAGACACAAAGGACATAAGACTAATAGTTACACTAAACTTTGACATCTAATACAAGACCTTATTGATGACAGTAAGATAGCAGTTAACAGACACACTCCTTCTAGTAATTCTAATCACGAGATGTTTAAAAACTATTTCCCTAAGCATGACAAGGATAAAGGAAAGGCCCTTAAATCTAGTGATGGTGTAAACTATACTACTACTAAGTATGACTATACCATAAACAACATCAGTGAGGTTGATAATCATGTAAACACTTTCATTATAAAAGGCAAAGAATCTGATTGCAATGTTACTACCTACAGAGGCACAATTACCCTTATGGGTCCTAATTCAAAACCCGCTACACCAGCTTTATAATACAACCTCATAGAGCATTTAGGTAAAATTCTTATACAAATTTCTATACTTGAGCTACTACACCTATCTCTTGAGCATAAAGTTATCCTAGATAAAGCGCTTGCTACTGCTACAGTGCCTACAAACCTACATATAGATCAATCCCAAGCTATGGTGGGACACATCACCTCTCCTCACACTCTCACTTTTACTGTGAATGATGATTCATCCATCTAAAAACCACATAATGCACCTTTACACATTTACGTCCTTACCCATAATGCAGAGATCAAGTGAGTTCTGATAGACGAAGGAGCAGGCCTTAATATTTGTACTTAGGAATTGATCACAAAATTAGGGTTCTCTAGAAATGCAGTTGATCTAAGGAAAAATATTACCATAAAGGCATATGATGAAGACAAATGCTCGTCTAAAGGATCAATTACTCTACCAATCAGAGTTGGCCCTGTGGTAAAGGATGTGGTTTTCCAAGTCCTTGATCTCTCTCTAGCCTATAATATCCTCCTTGGAAGACCTTGGATTCATGCAATGTGAGCAATACCTTCTACATACCATTAGTACATTAAATTTCCACACAATGGTGTTGAAATCACAATACAAGGGGATCCAAACCCTTTCATGTATTGCCAAAATCTGAGTCCTAAAATTGAAATCACAGTCCCTAGAAATCATGAAGCACCTCCTTCTCAAGCATATTTTGATCCTGAGTCCTTAAAAGCATCCACTTCATTTACCACATCATCAAACTCCAAGGTCCAAATCCATGATATGGGATGTGGAGAATATCATGTGGATAATTTACCAGCAAAATACACTACTAATGTCATCGAGAAGGGTCAAACTTCCAACAAGGATGTCAAGACAACTACAGAAGGAACACAAAAATATGGCTGTGCTTGGATTAAAACCTGTTGGGATCCTAATGATACACCGACCTTTGCCATATCCACTTCCACTCAAGCTTTTCATATCCATGATAACCCCTTGTTTGACCAAGACATCTATGGTAACCCACTCTTTAATCATGACCTTACTGAAGATATCTAATCATCATCTTTCTATACCACCTGCCCTGGGCTAGGATATGTATCTCCTACTATCGTTGCTACTAAGCCATCTTGCCAAGTCATTAAGGATGTGCAAGCTTCCTTTGACATTAGTAGTACTAAAAAGGATAGTCCCAAGGACTTCATTAATGGCATCACCACTCCCATTTGGCCACCTAACATTCTTGTCACTCTATCCACCTCACCCATCTCATCCACATCCATCCACCTCGTAGACATGGATCAAAAAGTATCATCCAAAGAAAATAAAAAGGATGTAATTCAAGAATCAAAGGTAAAAGTGCCTTTTTCAAATGGAGATCCAAAATCAAAAGAAAGCATGCAAAGAAAGAAAGATCAAGAAAAGTCCCTTAGCCAAAATAAAAAGCTATTGGAAAAATCAAAAATAAAAGAAGATCAAGAAAAGTACCCTAGCTAAAATAAAAATATATCAAACAAATCAAAAATAAAATTCAAAAGTGAAAGCAAGCAAAAGTCAATCTCCAAGTATGCCTCTCCATCAAAAATCACCAGGGGCATCTATCACAGAAGAAAAATCAAAAAAGAACTTGTTGATCCAAGGTCTCCATCCATGTCACTCTCACTCATACCATATATTCTATTTCATCCATCCATATTTGCATATCCATCATATCCCTCTATTGACGATGTTTTTCAATGGACCTTTGATGACGACCCTTTCACATATTCTAGCTCATCGATAGCCCAAGCTCCTTTTTGTATGAATCCTAATGGCCCACGTAGTGTGCACATTAGGGATCCTACCATAGCCTCTTTCATCTGCCACATCTATCTTCCTTCATTCTTGTCACTTGTACTCC
Organism: Sequoia sempervirens; assembly: GCA_007258455.2. Classification (NCBI taxonomy): domain Eukaryota; kingdom Viridiplantae; phylum Streptophyta; class Pinopsida; order Cupressales; family Cupressaceae; genus Sequoia; species Sequoia sempervirens. The sequence continues at coordinate 20,772 of VDFB02090727.1, forward strand.
TCATTCTGATCGGGTCCTTTCATCCAGCACGATCATACACACAGGATTGGGGTATCATCAAGGCAATCTATGAACATGGCACTTATCAATTCTATACCTAGCTTCAAAAGGTTGGGCTGAAAATTCTTGAAAAAAATACAAAAAAATGAAAAATGAACAAAAGTAAAGAGAAATCAATTTGTTCAATGGTGAAAACCACTTCGGTGGTCCCTTGAGCAAGTACCATGGTGAAAACTGAGAAATTGGTGACATGTGTAATGGCTTTGCTCTTCTTTCCTTTGGAGCTCTACTTGATCCTTTCATCCCATTTCCATTCACCCTCCACTTAATGATAGCCTTTTCACACTCATCATGGCGAGTGAATTGTTTGACATTTCCCTCACTTGCTTGCTTTGCCATGTGTAATAGGTAGGTCCTAATCCTCACTGGGGCATTTCCTCAACCTTAGCTATGGGTTAGGATATTGAACATCTCACAGTCAGAAAAACTACCCTCTTTGTCATGTTGCTCGCTTACGATTTGTCTCTTTTCATCGCAAAAACTTTGAAAAATCCATACAAATCATAAAATGTCCTAAAAAAGCCATTAAAATCACAAAATGTCCTAGAAAAATCCATAAAAATCATAAAACGTCCTAAAAATATATATATATAAATCATAAATTTTCTTGGAAAAATCCATAAAAATCATAAAATGGCCTAAAAAAATCCATAAAAATCATAAAATGTCCTAAAAAATCCAAAAAAATCATAAAATGTCGTGAAAAAATCTTTAAAAAATCAAATATTTATAAAATCCAAAAACAGTGACACTTTCAGATTGCCACACAGCTTTGAGCTTCAATAAAATCAAAATGCACAATGATTGACAATCAAACAAACATTGCAACATACCTATCAACCCATCTTTCAGATCCAACCAAATGAATAAACTGTGACAAGAATCAGATTTACATGGAAGTATGATGTTTGTTTGTTTGTCGATTTTTTGATTAATTTATGATTTTTATCTTTGGTGGCATGTCTTTTAGCTTCTCGAGGATGCATTGGACTAGAGAGGTGAGGATGGGGCATGTTCACTTGTTTGTTGTATGTGGATTGTTTCTTATTCACATGAGGATTCATCTTAGGACATGGTTGTCTAAAATCATTGAGGACCTATGAGTCTAATGTGGATGAGAGCATTCCTTGTTTGATAGTTTCTTATGTGCAATAAGTATTCAAGTCATCTAAGGTCCTTATACCTAGATGCTTATAATTCATTATTAAATAAAAATGAAAACAGTATTCAAGTTGTCTAGAAGTTCATGTTATATAGATGCTTATACTAATTTGAAACATAATAAGCTCGATGATGATATAAGCACTTAAAAATCACAAGAATTCTCATTGCCTTGCATTCTCCCTTTCCTCAATCATTTTATTTCCTTCTCATTTTCTCTTCATCATTTTGTTCATCTTCCTTGTTGCAGAAGAAATCAATCAATTGCTTTATCCAACTGATGTATGTCTCTTGAATCAAATCTCAAATTAATAAACTTGCTTCTCATAACCCCCTAATCAATCAATCAATCAATCATTGTATCAACTTGTCTTGTGCAAGCATCAATCTCAAGTAGGTTAATTAGCTCAATCAACTTAACTAGCTCACCAACTTGGCTATACTGATCATTTACATCAATTTTTAAGTTATGCCCATCAACTGTGCATTTCCATCAAATGTACATCACCGCTTAATCACTTGCAGAATATCAATCATATAATCATTTTCCTATAATCTATCAAGAGATCAATCTTCTTACAATCCATTGGATTAATCTCTCGAGGGGGCATATCATATTCATCGTCATCCTTACCAGGATATCTCTGGGGCATGTATCAGTTGATCAATTTTTCTTTGAAACAACATGGCAAGCTGCATTGTCTCAAAGAGGGGAAAAATGTAGACACATAAAAATTTCTTCTAATAATATTAAAAAAATTATCAATATGTGGATCCATTATTAATACCATTATCCATTCTATATATAATTCATCTCATATTCATATTTCATGCATAACCATTTTATAAATATTTATCCATCTCATTAAATCATTTATAAATCTGTAATCATTAAAATAATCAGTTATCCATATTCATAAACTCCATTTGTATAATCATTTTCACTAAATCCATTTACATAATAATTTATCCATTATCATTTATTTATTCATATGATCATTTAAATATCTATACATTTATACATTTGCATATTTCATTAAAATCCATTTGCATATTCATAAATCAATTCATATATTTACCATTTTGCATGCATTTCTCCATTTCATTCTTTATCCCACATTCTCTCTAATATTGGATCCACCCCTGAGGAAATCTATTTAAACCTTTCCCTCTCTCATTTCTTGATCATCCAACATCCACGTTCTTTGCATTTTAGTTATCTTTGCATACACTTTGAGTACTCTTTGTTTTGCACTCTTTTTTTATATCCATTTCATCTTAGTTTATTTGCATGTTAGCATTCTAGTTTTATCATGATTTGTTATGTCATTTCATATCATTCGTATTCAATCTTCTAATCTTCATTCACCATAGCCTCTTGTGCACAGTGCTCTGAGAGAAAATTTATTCAACAATGCAGGACCTTGGATGATAGGAGGGCAATGGAGACAGAAATCCATTTGCATGCATATGTGTTTAGTTAGTTTATTTTGTTTCCATGTGTGTGTAGGTGGCAGGTACTCCATTGTTTGATGTTGG
>VDFB02090728.1:0-19498 GCA_007258455.2 Sequoia sempervirens
TGCATGTCTTCATCTATGTCCCCTAACTTGAGGTGTACTCCTCTATTAGAACACCCTAATTGTCATTCCCTTTTGTCTTCTTATATAAAGGAGATGGTCATGTAGTAGCTCACCATTGACACCACTCCTCTACACATCCTTTCATCCTCGTCTTTATTCATGTTCTCATCATTCTCACCCTTGGCATCGATAACCATGTCATTGTTAGGAATTAAGGTGTCTCAACCTTTGCAATTTCCTAAAAAATTAGACTAACATGGAAATGGGGCGTGAGGATTAGAGGTGACATATTTTTCCTAGTGTTTATGCTTTATAAGATATTGTAAGATGAATTTAATTTGAATATATTTAGTAGATTTGGGGATTCCTACTTTATTGGGATCCTATGACATCTTATGGAAGATTCTTATGACATGTAAGAGCTAGGAATAGAGAGAATTATGATGATTCTTGACCAACATTATGACACATGATAAGCACGATTTAAGGAGATTGTGAAGCCATAAATGAAGATTTATATTTGGGGACTTTATGACAACATATGACAGATATAAGGAATTTACAAATTTATAGCGGATTTGATTCTTAACGACTTAGGCATTGGATTTTTCCACCCAATTTGAGCACTACATTTGAGAGTGGTTTTAGTTCATGGTTTGTGGTTTCATTTGGTGGTTTCAAGTACTTGAATATTCTATAAATTAGTGCTTAAATAATAGTTTGAGAATGAGAATTTGTAGGTATACACATGGTATTGGAATGATTTGAAAATTCTTCCAAGTTTATTTGCTATGGAATACTGTTATAAAAACTTACATTGCAAGTATATTGTAATCTCTTTCAAATTTGATAATACATTGCTTAGGTTTTGTAGTGGGGTTTTTTTCTTGAAAGGGATTTCCCCACATAAATCATTATGTTTTTGATTAAGTAAGAAACATTTACAGGGTGTTGTACCCTTTACACGCAGAGTCCTCAGGGCCAAAAAGAAGCTAGTTCAAAATAAGACATGAACTAGAAAAGAAGCTAGTTCAAAAGGGAGTCAATCCCTTTACAAATAGGAGCCACTAGGGCTCAACAAAATAGACCAATACAGCCACACATAGAACAAAAATAGGACATGAACAACTAACAGAGAGCATGTTCAACAACAAATGAGGGCTAGACAACCCCAAAACTTGAGGGGACTAATCTAACTCCCAAAACCCTAGGTTGTGATTTGGGGAGTCCCTTCTTCTTTCTCCACACAATAGACTAGGAAGGATTTGAAAAGAAGTCCACCAAGGGAGGCGAGAGGAGCGGATCCTCAACAAGTCCCACCATATGCAAAGAGCCACCATGCGACGAGGGAGCTAGCAATGCAAAAGAGGATTTAGGAGAATTTGAAGGACTAGTAGAGGCATTCATTGATGGATGGGAAAGCTCTACCTAAACAACTATAGTAGTTTGAGGCATCAATGGTTCCACAAAAGGGGTAGCTGGTGGAGGATCCTAGGGAGACATATCCTCCTTGGATGAATCAGTCAAGGAAGGGTCTTCCTCCCCAAAGGGACCATCAAAAGAGGGAGATCCCACCGTGAGATGGTCCGAGAGAGAATCCTTCCACCATGTAGTTGTTCCCTTGTAGTGAGCATCAGGGTAGCCAAAGGCCAAATGACCAATGAAGAAACATCTCCTACACTGAAAAGAGAGCCCCTCATATAATAGAAGTTGTTTCCATGTTCTATCCTCCACCATCAAGACCACATCACCATGGAGTGGTTTGGAGATGTCCAAATCATCTAAAATATGAGCCACCATAGTATGCCCTTATGTTATGATATCATTATTTGTCTATTTATGGATATGTTTCTCTAGTTTTTGTATTAGGTTTGGATCATTTTTTAAAGTTTTATATACATCACTCTTTTCAAGATTAGCATAGGAAATTGTTTTCACATAGCTTTATTCCTTAAAACCATAGAAGGCCCTCAACATATAACCCAACTACACTATAGATCTTATTGTTCTCCTCCATAAAGGACTAGGTGGTGGAATAGTTTTTGAAATATCAAATTATTGTAAAACCTACTCATAGAAAAACCACTTTAAAACTCAACTATACTAACCTTGAAGCCGCCATGAATGTCACACACCATTCAAGTTATACTCAATCATCATGTCATACCTTTGTTCCCAAATATGGATGCTATGTAATATTTTCCTCAATCATGTACTTCAAGCATAAGTGCCACTCATCTAGCTAAGAAATCAACAATAATCTCCTCATGTCATACCATTGTGTTAAAACCTAATTGTGTGTTTACTATTTACTATAACTATGTAGGGTAAATGTGAATGTAATTTGAATTTTGAATGAGAATAAATTGTGCTTGCACTTTGTTATCAATAATTTATGAAAGAATTCTATTTCAATTAATGATATGTGAAGAAATGCATATATGTGAAATGGATAGTTATTGAATTAGATATTCTAACTATGGAGAAATATTATGTGTAATGCATATTTTGTTAAGTAGCTAACTTTTGTGGGAATGTGTTAGTTGGATGTAGGTATATTTTCAATCCTCCAGGTGCGAGGGGAAGTATCACTTAGGAGAAGATCTTGGTTGGGTAACCAGTAACATAACCTGTCTAATTTTACACACACACTCATAGTAAAATGGTTGAGTCAAGTTATTTGTGTTAGGAATTGGTAAGTCATCCTTAGTATGAATGTTTGCATTAGTAAGGGTCTTGATTACTGTTGAGTGCATGCTTGGATGGTGTTTATATGTTTTTATCTTATGAGTTCTTTCTTGAATTATTATGCATGTATTGATGATGGGAACACATGCGGGATGTATGTATATGTATACATATGCATGTCAATGATAGATCATACGCATGGAGGAACACGTACATGAGGGTACATAGGTGGATGTACCTATGCACACTCATGAATGGGTTGCTTAAAGTGCATGGGGCTATCAAATGAACCTTACAACATGCATATGTATATGTATAAATACATCACACAACTATTCCCAATCAATACAATAAAAAATTTGTATGTGCTTCATTGTGTGTGAATAAATAAATAAATAAATATATATATATATATATATTCACACACAATCAAGAACATACTCTATATATATATGTGAGATGTCTACATACATGTATTGATACATATTATGATAGAGAAATTGAAATGTCCATACAGATGTATCAATATGTGTATACATACATATACATGTACATAGAGGAATATATACATATAATTGATATGATTATTATATTACTATGTCAATGTTAACTCATTTGTATTTCATTTGTATATCGAATGTGCACATACTTGATTAACATGAGATATATCTATATATAATAGTATATATACATATACATATATACATATGTGATGTAACACTTATTTTATTTATCGACATATGTGTGTGTGTATGTATATTGTATACACCTAAAAATGGTTACATCACAATAGTCTGGTAATTAATTAAATATTTTTAATATTTAATTAAACTCTGAATTCAATCTATGTATAAATAAATTTAAATAATTTATTTATATTGTTCATTCTTTCATTTCGATTAAATAAATAAGTTTATTTAATCACTTTTTTTGTCCATTTCTTAATTAATTAAATAAACATTACGATTTATTTATATTAATTATCATATAATCTTGGCTTGAATATTTTATTCAAATAAAGATTAAAAATTCTTCTCTTCTAAAAATCCTCTAAATTCCATTCACAATTAAATATTCCAAAATATTTAATTAATTCCTCTAAATCCATTCACAATTTTGATTAAATCTTCTAAAGTCTATTCACAATTAAATATTTCTAATATTTAATTAAGTCTTCTATAGTCCTAAAATCAAAAATCAAACTCACATGAAATTAAATAAATTTATTTATTTAATATTGCATTATCTTCAACAACCGTGAAACAAACTTCCAAAACAGAAAATTAATTTCTCTGTTCCTGTGCAAGCTTGTTCCCATGGGTTGAAGACAAAGCTCCATTCTTTTCTCCAACCTCTCAACCTCTCCATCTCTCACCATTCAAATCTACCAGAGAATCTCATAACCATTGATCTTTGCCAGCCAGGCTTTTGCCTGCAAAAAGCTATAAAAAGGACTGCTGGGTCTTTGAAATCATATAGAAGCTTTCATACAGGAAAACTATAGTCAAATAGCTTTCAAACATCCATAGCATAGTATTTTAGCATTCATAGATTGTAGAATCATTCCATATCATGGCCAATCATCCTCATAGTTTAGTTTTAGAAGCATCCATAATCCATAGCCCCTGTGCATATCCGTATCAGCATTTTCACTCCATCAGCATATAGCATAGAGAAGTACTTTCCCTTTGCACACTCGTTCTGCAGGTTTCCATTCTAAGAAGCTTTGCTTACACTATCTGAGAGCAATAGCTTCAAACAAATCCCTAGAGATAGAGAAAAATGGAATGGTTCTGAAGAAGCTCTGTTTGTTTTCTTTAAATTCAATTTATCTTGCTTTTCTTTAGTTTAATGTTTCATTTTGTGTGATTTGTTTATCTTATGTTGATACACATCTTTCTATCACACATTTTTGGCCCCCACCGTGGGGCTCTTGCCCCAATTCTAACATCTTTTTGCAGGTTTTTCTGACAGGTCACAGCTAAAACAACGTATTAGCGCAATAAACATGCTTAAGCACAATTCACACCCAATTCATCACCCGTGACCCATCCTGCAACACCCCTGATAGATCCTGAAGCGCTCGTGACACATCCTGTAGCACCTGTGACCCATCCTGCAGTGCCCGTAACAATCCCTACAACGCCTGTGACCCATTTTGCAGCGCCTGTGACTCATCCTGCAGCGCCCGTGACCCATCCTGTAGTGCCCGTAACACATCTTGTAGTGCCCATAAACTTTGTTTTAGTGCCCTTGATGTCTATTTTAGCAATTGTAATCTGTAACTTAAATATAATTTGACTGGATCCGACGTGACCGTAGACAGTAAGAACTTTAAAAGAATGAAGCAATCCTAGGATAGTCACATAATTCAAAATGAAGCAATCCTAGGATAGTCACTTAATTCAAAATCAAGCAATCCTAGGATAGTCACTTCATCTTCTATTTTGGGCTAAAAAGAACTCCATGTCTTTGTGAAGCAACATCTTCACCTAGCATAGCAAATTGTTTATTTGGGCTTAAAATTGAAATCTTGTTTGCTTTGCTTTAAACGGTGATAGGCCTATGCTCTCCCCTTAACTGGGTGATCAAAATGCCAAACTCATCTATTTCATTTCATGCAATTTTAAGTTTTTGTAATACCTTTTAGAGAGCCTGCTCTTGTGGGAAAAAGTACTCACCCAAGAGGAATGACTCAAGTGGGTTCAAGCCAAAGCTAGGCTATTCCACCCCACTATAAAATTTAAAGCAAAATTGGGGAAACCCTCTTTTGATGGTAATGTGCAAGATAAACATCCCCAAAGCATTTGTTCTAAAGGTAGGGAGGTCTCTTGAGGGAGTATATCATTTTCCGCACCAAACATAAACCCTTACTACGAACTTAGTGTAGTATCCAATCGAAGTCAGTTTTTGATCATAATAATCGCAGTGCAGGGGAGGGAAGAATCTACCCCCAAAATACTCACCATATAACTGCCAAGGACTATTTGCTCAAGGGATCCGGTATCCACTTCCGTCACTCTGAGTATGCACCTAGAAAAGACAAAAACATGGGCGCCCTTTCGGGGGTGACACGGCTGTGTGAGTCGATGTAGTTCTAAGATGTGGGTTGTTGATTACTATGATGACCTACTTGAGTACTAAGAGTGAGTCTGTTTGAACTATTTATCATGTGTAAAACCTGTTAAAACAATTTTTGAAAAACATTTTGATCATACACTTGATGTTTAGTATAGGAATTAAAAACAACTATTTTATAACTTGTTTGAAGCGTTTTCAAAATATTAATTCAGTTAAGATCATCCAACACTCACGATTACCTTGATTACTCTCATGTTAAGAGATTGGAAATCCACAACCTTTGTTAAGAAATCCATTCTCAAACATATAAAAAAGCCAAAGAAACCCCTTAGCTACAAGAAACTATTGAAGAAAAGATGATTCTTGTACCAAAGCCGAAAGGTTTTACTTAAATATAGAACCTTTCTTCATCAATATCATGACTGTGTTAGAGGTTTCACTGATGATTATGTTGTAGAACCATTATACTCAAGAAATTTCTTTCAAAGAAGAGCCCTTTCTCAAAGGCACAATCATAGTCAACGTATTCATTTTTGTTATATTCCCCAACCTGCAATAGAATATTCTACTTGTCCAAATCAATTTTTGCAATAGAGAACTCAATCACATTAGGCATTTATCACAAATCCATCTTTTTATGAAACTACGATCAAACTTCATAGAGTGCAAAATCATCCTTTTCTTGATCTTTTGCTTAAATTCCGGCCAACAGGATTTTCATCCTTTCAATTAGGGAACAACACAAGCTAAAGGCTAGAAATCTTTCAAGTCATAGAATCTTCATTCTATCCTGACTTTCATATCTATCACAAATTGCACTATTTCACTCTTTTGATCAAAAGTTAGTAGAATTTGGAACAAAGCATACTGTTGTCCATGAGATCTCAAAACATGGAAAGGCGAAGTTTGTTGATGGGTACAATGGAAGCTTGTCCATTGAACATGTGAGGGAATTTAGAAATATGAAGTCTGAGCCGCTTATGATGATACCTACTTATCACGTTGTTTCCACCGAGAAGTCTGGGTGGACAATCCATGGAGTGGCTTTCCAAGATCACTCCCCCCATCAAAACCTTTGAGGAGTTAATAAATCAGTTTATATCACAATATGCCTACAACATCCAACACTAGATAACAATGCTTGATCTTTGTAAAGTGAAACAAAAAGTAGGAGAATCCTTCACTATGTTTTTGCAAAGGTGGAGAAGGTCGTTTGTGCGATATTCCCATCCTATTCCTAAAAAGGAAAAGATGGATATCTTCATCAATAGCCTACATCAAGAATTAAGTTACAGGCTTAATCTTCATTGTCCTCATAACTTTGAAAAATTGATTGAAAATGCAATCACCATTGAAGGGGCCTTGGTTAAACGAGGAGTGATAAAACTTGATAATCCAAGTTCATCCAACCAAAACAACAACGATAAAACAAGGTTTTGGAAAAGAAATAAAAATGTTGTCAATGATGGTATAGTAGATGCAAATAATCTATGAACAAGACCATCTATCTTCATTGGATGAGGTGTTGTAGATCGTCAACGACTCCTAGATGATGTCTTTCCTCGATGGGTACTCTAGGTACAACAAGGTAATGGTACAGTATGAAGATCACCATAAAATTACATTCACCACCAAGTGGGGGACGTTTGCTTATAGGAGAATGCTTTTTGGGCTCATCAATATTGGCGCCACATTCCAATGCGCCATGGACATCGCCTTCAAGGACATGATCAACAAGTGCATAATCATCTACATGGATGATTTAACTGTGTTTTCTAAAAAGTGAGGTGATCACATCTCTTATTTATGCAAGGTATTTCAGAGGTGTAGGGAATTCAGGGTTTCTCTTAATCCCAAGAAGTGCATTTTTAGTGTGACTGAGGGCAGATTGCTCAGAAATATCATTTCAGAACAAGGCATCTCCATAGATCCTAAACGCATCCAGTCATTGCTTAAAATCCCACCACCAAGCAGCAAGAAAGAATTAAAATCCTTCTTTGGAAAGATTAACTTCGTCAGGAAGTTCATCACGGGTTTCACAGAGATTGTTAAACCCCTCAATGCTATGTTGAAACAAGATGCCAAAATTGAGTGGACTCTTGACGCCAAACAAGATTTCAAAGAAATCAAATGGGCCATTTCCGAGGCACCTGTGTTAGTCAGTTCGGATTATCTGAAGCCATTTTACATCTACTCATTCACCTCAAAGCATTCCTGTGCTAGCATGTTGACCCAAAAAGATGATGAAGGTAACAAGCATCTGATCACCTTCATGAGTGCTCCCTTGAAGGATGTTGAATTGCGATACCACAATGTTGAAAAGTAGGCATATGCTCTCATTAGAGGGGTGAAGAAATTTAGACACTACATCCTACGCAATAAGGTGTTTGCCATTTTCCCTGACCTAGCAACAAAAACACTGCTCATGCAAAATGAATTGGGTGAATGAAGAGCTAAATGGGTCACCCTGCTCCAAGAATATGACATGGAGATCTAGCTAATGAAGCTGGTGAGAGGATAGGCACTCACCCGCATGATTGTTGAAGCAGTGTCAGTGGTTGGACCCGAACTCACTGTGTAGCAATACTAGCTTGAAGATGTCTCCTCGGGAGAATGGTACGAGAATGTTGTTTATTATCTACTGAACCACAAGTGTTTCCACACTTGCAGGGAGTCCAAAAGCGCACCCTTAGATTGAAAAGCAATGGTTACATGCTACAAGGGTTCATTCTCCACAAGAAAAATCATGAAGGCATTTACTTAAGATGTCTTGGTAAGGAGGAAGTAGATCGAGTCTTAAAAGAGTTCCATGACAAATTTGGAATGGGCCATGGCTCTGGTTCTTCCACAGCACACCAAATATTGAGAGCGGGGTATTATTGGCCAACTATCTTCAAGGATGCTCATTGTCATGTCTGCTCATGTCACACATGTTAGACAGTCACCACCAAATAAAAGAATGCTACCCTCCCACTACATCTTGTGCTGGAGGTAAGGCCGTTTGCATAATGGGGCCTCGATTTCATCGGTCTGGTAAGCCCTCCATCATCTGCAGGGTACAAGTACATTATTACCACTACTGATTACTGTACTAGATGGACATAAGCAATTGTATGTAAGCAATGCACAATTAAAGTAGTTACTAATTTTTTAGAAATTTTTATTTTAAATCGCTTTGGTTGTCTTTATGCTTTGGTATGTGACAATGGACCTGCTTTCGGCTCATTAAAATTTGCTAGTTGGGCATTCGTTTACGACATTGCCCTTAAGTTTTCATCCAATTACTACCCCCAAGGCAATGGCCTCGCTAAGTCTACCAATAAGAACCTAATTACCATGATCAAGAAATTGCTAGATAGGAATCCCAAGGACTGGCATACCCAGCTCCATTTTTCCCTTTGGGCAGATCGCACTCGCCATAAGGCTGCCCTTGGTGATTCCCCATTCCACCTCGTTTATGGCCTAGAACCTATATTTCCTATCCATCTGAAGATTCCTACTCTTCAGTTCATCAACGATTTTTAAAAGGGAGGAGATTGTAGGGAAGCTTGGTTAGCTGAGCTCTTGCATTTAGAGGAAGTTTGAGACTGTGCAATAGAAAATTTCGCCAAACATTAGGGTGTAGTTAAGAGATGGTTAGACCATTGAGCCAAGATTAAGGCCTTTAGGATTGCCGATCTAGTCCTGTGTTGGGACAAGGCCCATGAAAAGAAAGGGGGACACAACAAATTTGACAAGCTTTGGCTTGGCCCCTTTCAAATAGCTGAGATTTTGGGAGACAATGCTTTCCGCCTAAAGACCTCAACTAGTGAGAACGTCTCATTTCCAGTCAATGGGCAACACCTGAAGCATTATTTCCAAGCTTGAGCTCTTCTTTGTAAAAATTTGTATATAGGTTAGAGTAGGTTGCCCTTTCTGGTTTACTTGCGTCCTTTTGTTTTGCATCACTCTTTTGTTTTGCCCTCCTGGCAGTTTTTTTTTTGAAAAGGTTTTTTTTGCCCCTTAGCAGTGGTCGTGCTCACTCGATGAGCGGTTTACTTCACTGACCGTCCTTAGTGTTCTTCGGCTAAACATTCACTCTCAACCATCAGTCTCTGAAGGCTGCCCATGAATGATTTCTTTGTTTGAACTCTATCTAGAACTCGACCCTTGGTTGGATCTCTTTACACACATCTCGAATCTTGCACAAAACACATAATAATCATTTCTAAAGGACTGTGCCAGGGTTGATATGACACTCTAGTGAGTAAAAAAAATCTTAAGTTTGCTCCAGTGACCACTGAAGTCTCAAACCCATTGTAGGCTTCAGTGCTTACCCGATCGAGCTAAATGATAAATGAGAAATGAACATTGAAGGAAATATAAAAAACAAAAGAGAAAAGGAATTTTGAAAATAAGTGACCATATGGGTGTTCGGGTAACTCTACCAGGGCTATGGATGCCCGGCTGGTAGTAGAGCTATATCCGTGGGATTGCAGTGACAACTCCATTGGGGCTATGGACGCCTGACTGGCAGCGGAGCAATGTCTAGGTTACTTTTGGTGCTAGATGATTTATATAGCTTGCTCGGTTGGATTAGTAGCTTCTGGTCACCATCCCAAGGAAAGGAATGAATTCACTACACACACTTCTGAGATGTCCTGTAAACTGACGCAATTAAGGATCTCGTTCTCCCAGATTCACCTTTTGGAAGCCGCTCTTGGTCTGCGAAACCAGAGATTCTGGGTCACAAATGAATATTTATCCTTAGAATGCTCGAGAGAATTTCCCAGCCATTTGTTGTGCCCTTAGCACACATGCCCCATTCAGAACGGGGACCCTCCTTTTCTTTCCCTTGTAGGGTCACTTTTGTTGCTGCCTTGTTTTGCGTGCCCTTTTTTTTGGTGCCCCGAATGGTCAATGTACCTATAAAGTTTTATCATAAGTTGACTCGTTTTTTCTAGTTTTGATGCCCTCCGAGGTCTCCCTGGCAATTTGCTTCTGCCAGTGGCCCTAGACCCGGTTGGGCCCGCCCTCTCAGGTTTCCATTGTCAGGTTTCCCTATCATGTCCTTTGTCTCTGACGACGAATGGGTTGCGTCCTCCTAGCCTCCATACCTCGGGTCTCCTACCACTGTTGGTGAATTTAAATCCACCAACTTTCACTCCGCTGTACCTGCATTCAATGAGGCCATTAATGGCGGTGGGGGGTATAAAAGACCTGCTCAAATCTATCATTTTCACTTGACAGAGCTGTAGAGAGTGATCAGAGCTTTCCATAGGAGTATGCTGCCTTCGAGACCTTCCCACTCACGACCATTGCCTTCACGTGTTGACCGCTAGTGGATCCCACACCTTCCCATGTCGAGTGTTCTAGGTAGGTTTTCTATTCACCCACCATAACATTGTTTTCATGATTCCTAAGGCTTAAAATGAATGAAAATCATCAAGAGGACATGTGAATGATAAAACCTGACACAATTAAGAAAACCCATGTCCTCAAAAATTGAGAAAACCAACACAGCATCCCCATGACTAGTTCAGAGCTTTATCCCCGCGCGGCCATTTTTCGTAGGGGCATTCATGACCCTCAGGCCCGAACGCTCCCTTTACCAGTGGAGACTTAGCAAAAACCAGATTTCAAAGTAGCTTTAGGGTCTCTCAGGCCCGGGTACTCGGGATTCTGTCCCTCATTCTCCATTGGCGAGACCTCCTCGATTCAGCAAGACTTTTCACAAAGCAAACCCGACTTTTTTCGAAGTGTTTTGTTGGGGAGACATTTGTCTATCACTAGGACCTCACCACAAGCTCCTTGAATCTTCCTGATGCCTTTTCTTTCAGCGAGACTCCTAGCAGTCGCCAAGACTTCACAATGAAAGCTTTCTCTTGGCGAGCCTGAATCCCCTGTCGGGGTGACTTCGCAAGTTTGCGAAGAGGTTATGCCGACGGGCCTCTTCGATGGCGAGACATCGCTGCTTCACCATGACCTTTCCCTGACCCAAAAACTTACGCTGAAACTCCTCTTATCGGCGGGACCTTTCGTGTTCGCCAAGAGCTCACGGCGATGTCACTTTCCTCTTGGCGAACACACTACATCCTTCTGAACTCCGAGCTTTGGAGCCCCATTTGCCACTGGGATCCAATTTGAGCAATGAATGAACTCATCTGTGCTCAGCGTTCATCTACCTTTTGGGCCCTAACTCTCCCTCATCTGCCATTCTGAAAGGGAAAATCTCGCCCATCCCTCCGAGCTCCGGGCTCCACCCTTCCGACTGCCACATAACTCAAAATGAAATCAAACGACAAACACTCGTGCCGGGTCTGGTCCTATTCTTGGCTATCGGAGAGACTTAGGGATTTTGCCAAGACCTTTCCCCGACCTGAAAACTTATGTCAAAGGCTTCGTCTATCGGCATAGCATAGCTCAGTCGGCAAGACATCTACCTGCCTAAAGGTTTCCCTGCCGACATGCTCGGTCGGCAAGACATTCAGATGTCACTGAGACATCTCACCGAAGACCAACCTCCTGCTAGTGAACTTTCTTCTTGATGGTCGTTGGGGCCTTTGCCTTTCGGCATGACTTCTTGGCGAGAGCACTTTGTTCTCCCAAGCTCTTCTGTCACCATGACTTCGCTCGATCAGTGAGACCTCTCCCCGACTTAGAAAACTTATGCCAAGAGCTCCCTTTGCATTGCCCTAAGACTCATCATCTTCGGCAAGACATGACACCTTCGCCAGGACATCACGATGATATCGACTTCTTTTGGCGAGTGCCTAATGTCCTTCCGTCGATCGGGTTCTAGGCTTCCTTTCACCATTTAAAAACTTATGTTGAACCTTGAACAACCTTGACCGTGTCGGGCTCCGCCCTCTAGAACTCTGTCCCTCGACCACTGTTTCAAAAAGAAAATCCTCCCTAGCCTTCCTACGTTGGGCTTCGGCTTTCCCATTGCCGCGAACACGTGATGAGAAAATCCAGCGGCTGACGCCCGCTTTGGGCCTAGTCAGCATCTTGGCGGTTGGCCAGACATTCCAAGGTCATTGAGACCTCTCATCGAAGATCAACCCCTCCTACCGACGTGCTTAGTTAGCGAGACCTTGTGAGGTCACCGAGACCTTTCTCCAAGGTGGATGCTCACACTGATTGGGAGCTGAAACGAAGTGGTGGCTTCTCCCCCTTGTTGGGCCCGAGGCTCCAGACTTCTGTCCGGTGATTGCCATCCCAAACGATGAATGCACCATGGCATCCCGGCCCTCAAGGCCCGATTACTTGAAAATGTTATTTCCTGACTGCCTTGTAACCCTCTGGACCCTGGACCTCAGAGTTCCATCTCCAAAATTTTGTTTCTGATCTACCATTCCAAATTGCCATCTCTGAATGGCTCTCCAGTCTGAGACCTCCAGATTCCCCTAAATTGATCTAAATGAGCCCAATTTGAAATCTAACTTTGACCCACATGCTTAATTTTGGTCCTCTTCATTGCAGACCTATTAAAGTATCAAAATTTGATTGAGAGGTGTCTCCCAGATTGTTCCTCTCGGTTTGCCTATCCAAACAACATTCCTATCAGGGAAGTCCGGCCCTCTGGGCCTGAACTGTCGAAATGCCCTTAATCAAAAGATCAATAACATCGAGATAAAGTTCATGTTATGCTTGATAGATTATTTAAAATAGATTTCATCTTTGGGATTTCAACTAACATAAATGATTTCATGATCAATTATGCTGACTATGCCTTTGCTTGCAGAATATATGGAATCGAGCGTGGGACCTTCGGGGGAAGCCATCGAAAATGACAAAGGAAAGAAGTCAGGTAAAATTCCTCGAGGGAAAGAAGACAAGGACGAGATGAAATACCAATTCTAGGGTGAGCCTCTCCACTCAAAGGTTACCACGGATTGGAAGATCACTGATACTAACATTAGCCACGTCAATATTGATGAATTCACACAAAGGGTCAGAGTCAATCCAACGACCAAGAATGCAAGATTGATAAGGCAAAGTGGGATCGCAAAAGCTGCAGAATTCCCTCCATCCCTTGTGGCCCCCGAATTAGTCATGGCTTGTCGGGAGGCATATTAGCCCAACACAAGGACAATTATTGACAAAGAGGGCAACATTCTCACCGACATTTCACCTGAAGGAATCACAAAGACTTTCTATATCCCCACTTTTAAAGAGATGGAAGTCTCTACCATTGAAGAATGTTAGGCAGCATAGGATGATAATCTGACAGGCTGTAAAAGGTCAATAAATCAGCATTGGCTTAAAGAAAAGTGGGGCAGTGCTACGAAGGTTCCTCACGAACTCTTCCGCAATGATTTCCACGAATATTACCATGACTTGGTCATGATGCTAAGCAGGGTGATGGGTCTCCCTATGGCAGCCTTCTTCCAAGAATGGATGGTGTACTTCATTGAGCAAATTCTTTGTGGGAATGAGGACGTCACCAGAAAGACTTCATTTTACTAGGGAGGAATAATAAGCAACTGCTTCCATGAGTAGTTCATTAATATAAAGAAGAGCTTCAAGTTCTATATGACTTCCTATCTTGTCTATTCCTTGGTGGATCGGAGGTAGTAAAACGGGTTCTTTGTGCCACCCGATCAAGAGTAGGGGTGAAGACTGAAGGCCTATGATAGGTATCTATAGCTCCAATACCGAAACTTCAAAAGGGAATACTGCAGAGTAAACGATGCCTTCATCGGCCATATTATCAGAATGATTGTCAAAGACTTCAAGAGGAGGGTTTCCCATAGTGCCAGGGCATTTTTGAAGCAGTATGCCTTTCTCTTCATCCAATACCTGAAGTTCACGTACATCTGTGCCCAAGGCTTCATCGAGAGGCCAAACAAGTTGCCTTGATACCCCAATGACCAGATCATCCTTCTGAAGCTTTCTCAGTAGCTCCAACACATACAGGCAATCTTCAGTAGCAAACACATAGTAGGAATCTCCTATCCCATGACTCTCAACTAGGGCGCCTATCAACTACAAACATCCTAGTGTGCTGGTAACTCCGAGAAGGAACTAAAAGATTACTATTTTCACCTACACACTGCTCGCTCACGGATGGACCCATATGGCCACATAAGAAAGGCGCTAGGGATGGGGTTCGCTCATCTCCACCACATCGAGGACTTCTGGGCGAACTGCCAAGATTATAAGGAGGTATGGGCAAGACATTATATGCGCATGACTACCTATTTCATAAGAAAGGTGTAGCCTTTCCCCATACCAGACCAGGTCGAGGAAGACAAGAGCACCATAATGCACCCCAGGTACCCTACAGTCGCCAATCTACCAGTACCGACAATTGACTGGGACGAGCAGGACGTCGATGACCTCGATATCATAACCAAGCCAATCTTGGCTTGTACTAAGGAGTGGTTTGATGGGCAAGTAGCCCAATTAAAGTGGCAAGGAGTAATTTTGACTTATGGAAGGCTCAAAAGTGAGCCAAGTGCCATAAAGGATGCCACTGCCACCAATTCAACCGATGGGACCTCCAAGTCTCCCCCAATTACCAGGTCTAAGAAGAGAAAGGAGACAGAAATGGAGTAGTCTCCTAACCCCAAGGTCTATGCAAGGAAAGAAACGGGGGGCTCACCCTCCAAAAGGCTAAAGCAAATAGAAGGCACCACAAAGAAGCCATTAATCCAGGAAGAGGAAGCCAAAGATACTGATCAAATCAAACCTGTCCTAGCTCTCCATACTTTGGCTTCCCCATCTACCTCTCTAGCCATGATCACTGCATCCCTGCCGGCAATGGACATTTCTGTCCATCTTTCCCCTTCACCTCTGGTCAAGTCTATAATAATTATTGACTCTTCTGCCATGACTACTCCTCCTTCCTCCACCGCCATGTCACCCACCACATCGCTTCCTCTAGCTACGGTGACGACACCTATTCCCACTTCCACCATGCCTGAGGCTCTCTCAAGACATATGTAGAATCTTCCCCCTGAGCTCTCCCAGATCCTAATGGATCCCACTCTTCAAGCAGCCCTTGCACAAGTCCTCACTACTGCTCAGCCTTCACAACCACCGATAGGGCCACCAGCTATGGAAGCCACCATGCTAATCTCTAAGGAGTGGGAGGAAAAAGAGCGGGAAGCCTCGAAGCCCCTTGAGGAGGAAGTCGATGAGTACAATGAGCACCTAGAGTATGAACACCGAACCATTGATAGGGTGGCTTATGAGAAGGAGGGGACTGGTTCCTCTAAGAGTGGGGATGAAGTAGATGATGGTGGTAGGGCCATCATGCAAACCTTTGATGATGATCTTGAGGAAGAGCTAGCCCGACAGCTGAAGGACACCAAGGCGACAGCAGAAAGGTCACCCCTTAAAGAGGAAGGGCAGCCACCAGAAGATAGTCCAAGAGAAGATTTACCTAAGAGTAGAACCCAAGTTGTCAAGAGCCTCAGAGTCAAGCAATCCAAGGAACCTGTGCATGAGGTTGAGCATGCTGAGGAAAAGAAAGAAGTAAGGATAGTAGGAAAAGGAGTCTCACACAGCAACTGTCTATCAAACCCCCTATCAAGCACCTTATGTTCATCTAGGACTTTGATGATGAAGAAGAAGATGTTGCCAAGGAGGATGACAGAACCCTAGAAGGTAAGGAAGCAGAGGCCTTAACCGAGGGAGGTGAAGATGATCGTGAATCACCTAAGGGAAAGTTTGTTGTTCCTGAATGGTTAGAGAAGCAGTTTGAAAGAAAAACCCCTATACTAAAAGACCCAAGGGCGAGGCTGGAGGCTATCTTAGCCCGATCTCAAATCACAACAAAGAAGGAAAAGAAGCTTAAGATCTGATCCAAGGTGACAATGGATGCTTCTGGGTCTCGAGCTGTGTAAGTAGCCATGCCTATGATCTGTTAGGAAGGGGTAGCTTACAGCATCTCCACCATGGATCTAGGGACTGCCACCAGAGAATAGAAAGTCAGGAATCTTGAGGAGTCAATGGCCACGGTGATACACTTGATAAGGCAGGACAAGATCTTGAAAGATGAGCTTAAGGCACAGGTGGCTATTTTGACAGATTACATTCAGCAACGGTCTTCGGTAGGTGACTTTCCTACCACGTCCATGACCCCACCCCAACTGTTGTCCAAGGAATAGATTGATAAGATGGAAAGAAGAAAGAACTTGGAGAAGATGACAAAGAGTTGGTTCCGATAGGTCTCGTGCGTTGGAGACATGGGGATTAACCAGACTGTTCGGACAACCAATAAGTTCTTGGACCTGCAGCAATTTGTGGAGGGCACAAAGAAGCTATGCACCAACTTCCTTGCAACCTATGACTCCACCTTTCCAAAGATCGAGGCTATCCTTCAATTGCCAGAAGCCACGTGGGAAAAGGAGCTTGCATTTAAGAAAGGCGATCACTGGCTGATGGATGTATGGCGGCGAGACTTTGACAACTGGAAGGAAAGGTTGGAACAAATAATGAACAAAGTGGATCCGGATATCGAATGGGGGAAAGAAATCAGAGCCGAATATGCCCGGTACCTCAAGCTAATGATGGAGTATGATATGCCCCCTGTACAGATGGATCTAGAGAAGGTGAAGCCTTACTTCCAAAAGAAGATGGAGGATGGGATATCTGGCGAAGTGATAGTGGAATTCATGAGTTTTGCTACCCGTGCCTTTGATTAATCAGAGCTATTTAGGGACTAGGGCACAAAGTATGAAGAGGATTGGAAAAAGTTGGAAGATAACACAAAAGAATGGAGCTACCAAGTGTTGTGATATGAGATCATCGAGATAGAAAGCTCTAGCCGGTCATCTTGAAGTTCATGGAATATACAGCATCAAAGAAGTAGGAGGATAGCCCTATCAAAAATGAAGAGCTCCCTAAAGAGTAGCTATAGTAAAACAACAATCAACTAAAAGACAAAGTGCTACAGTGCCATCACTAGAGGACAAGATACGGAAAATGACAAAATGTAATTTTAAATTGTCATATATTGGGGGTAGGTGAAACCCTATTTTGTAATAAATCTTGGCCACACAATAAGAATTAATCTTGGCCATTCATTTAACTTTTGGAGCACTATAAATAGGGGTCTCCTCTCATTTGCAAAGAGAGTTGAGTTGTTGTAAAGACATGTTGCAAAAATTTATAGTGAAAATACATTGACTTGGTGCATTTTTTGAGTTTCTCACATGTTGCTTGATTCAATCTCCATTGTTAGATGTTTAACTTAGGTTTTATTGTTGTTCTAGTTAACTGTTTTCTTGCTTTGGTAGATTTTAGGAATGTTGTTCTCTGATCATGAAAATTCCTGTTGTGTAGATGACTTCTTAGTCCATACTTTTTGTTGTTTGCTGATGGTAGATAGCTGTGTAAAGTTAGTCCGGGCTTGAATTGAAAGCTGCTCCAAAACTTTTATCTTTGTTCATGCATGCACATGGTGAATGAAAGATGAAACATTTGTAGACCTTAGAAGATAGCACAAATTCCATGAGACTATGAGATCTCTGGTTAAGTGGAATATTGTTTCCAAGAAGCTGTCCATTGCAGGAACTCCATCATCACTATTCACAATTAGTTGCAGATCCAAGAACATCCTCTCTTCCCTCCCCTTTTTTCATTTTATTTAATGAGTAACCTATGCTAAGGTTCATTGCACATTGTAAATCTAAATCTAATGCTAAAAATGGAGTTCAAGACTGCTGTTTGAACCTACAGCAAATGCATGACAACTCTCCCATCTTAAGAACTCCGTTTCAAGATCCAACTTCCCCACTTTGTAACTTATCTGTAAGTTTGCCTTGTGATTCCAGCAAATCACATGAATCAATTGAGATATTCCAAGCACTATCAAGACCTGACATTAGAGACCTTGGGATAGTGTTCTGCAATCTGATTGTGGAAGATTGTCTTTCAAGAGAGGTAGTGCATCTACGCACTGCTTGTGTTGAGAAGTGCATAAAAAACACATCAACAATATTAAGATATATTTGAAAGGAAAGAAAAGTGTGGAAACACCTTCCAAATACTAATCTTTAGGAGAGAGATACAAAAAATATTTCAAAACTTACAATTACAAAACATAAAGAAGCACATACATGAATAACCAAATATAAAATAAAGAATAAATACCATATTTTACGTGGGAAAACCCTTTTGGGAAAAAATCCACACCAAAACAAAGATCTCTTGTATTACCGTAAAATGTAAATTACATACAAGTTCAAAGATTTTCTCTTTCAGGTGTTTTTCTAGAATGAAATTAGTAACATTACATTGATGTTTTTACCAACCATCACACTTCCAATGCACCATTTCATTATACATATACTCCTCACCAATACAGCTCCATCAAAACATTGAACATACCGCATTTTAGGTCCCTTTGATATCTTCCTGTCTCCTCGATAATTCCTTCCCACCGTTCATTGAAATGTTGAAGGGACTACATAGTAGCTCCCTTCAACATTGACCTATCCCTTTAATGTTACTTCTGACAGTCCATTAGAATGTTGAAGGGACTTCTTATTATGTCCCATTGATATGTGTCTATCTCCCCGATGAAGTACTTACTACCAACCTATGAACCTGAAGCCTAAAGCCCAAAGTGCTTATCAAGATGTCGAGTAGACTCACCAATTCATCCTACCAACATGATTTGGTCACTGATGAACCCGAAATTGATGCCTTTACACCAGTAAGTTTGATACACCCTTTCTCATAATTCTCCCACTTGACGAAGAACTTACTAGGTCCCAACCAATGCTTGAAGTCA